>PVJL010016648.1:0-20386 GCA_004026885.1 Lyroderma lyra
GGGGGCAGGGGCTGGCACACTCGTGGGCAGGGCTGGCACACTCGTGAGCAGGGGCTGGCACACTCGTGGGCAGGGCTGGCACTCGTGAACGGGGCTGGCACACTTGTAAGCAGGGGCTGGCACACTTGTGAGCAGGGGCTGGCACACTCGTGTTGACAGCAGCATGATGGAAATAACCGTCATCGTCCACGGAGGAAAGAATGGGTTAAACCTGAGGTGGCAAACACTCACACTGGGGTGCCAGTCAGACACGGACGCACACCAAGGGCGGATGGACCTTGAGGACACGACACTCACTGAAATCAGCCGGTCGCAGAAGGACAAACCCGGTGTGACACCACTCACATGAGGTCCCCAGAACCACCTCAGAGACAGAAAGTAGAAGGGTGGTCCCCCTTCTGGGGGGAGGGGAAGTGAGGAGTTACTGCTTAATGGGAACCGTTACAATTTGGGGTGACAAAAATTGTTCTGGGAATGGGTGATGGTTACACAACAATGTGAGTGTAATTAATGCCACTGAACATGCAAAAATGGCCAAAACAGTAGATTTTATGTTATGTGTACAGCTTCGTGCAAGGCTGTATTTCCAGTCTCACTTCCTAGCTGGGCTGGAGGGCCACCAGAATGTCTGCTGGTGTCCTGACACGCACCGCGCACGCCCGGGTGTCTGCTGAGGTGCTCACTGCCAGCAAGGGGGAGAGGAACGACTTTCCATTCGGTAATTCCATTCAAATGTTTATCAAGCACCTTCGATGTGCAAGCCAGCGATCTAGTGCCGGGGACACAGTGACGGAAAAAGCGACAGCAATCCATTCTCACGGGGAAAATAAATAAACACGTACGCTCATCCGTGGGTTAGGGGGTCGTGCAACGGGGAGAAACGTGGGAGGGATAGGAAGCTCCTGAGGGGAGGGGCTAAGCTGCCGCTGGTGGCCAGGAAGGTGCCCCCTGGAGAGGTGACTCCCGGGGTGAGAGGTCGTGATGGCCGCTCCACAGAGAAAACGCCTGTCCCGAGCCGGGCTCCATCCGGTGAGCCGGCCCCCGGCGCCTCGTGGACGCGTGCGCCGTGTTGTCTCCGTTCTGCAGACGACGAAACATGGCCACGTGAAAGCAGCTGAAGCCAGTGGGAGCTGGGAACGCAAGAGGAGCACAAGGGCGTTCCAGAAGGCAGAGAGAGGCTGGCTCGGCCAGGCCGCGGCAGGACGGAGAGCGTGCAGGCCGGTGTGGCCGGAGCAGAGGGCAGTGCGGCCTGAGCGGGAATGGAGGCCACGAGGGCCACGTGGAGCAGTGAGGCGCCCCTGGGGGTCAGCGGAAGGACTTTGCCCTTTACTCCCGGGGAGATGGGGGCCCCTGGACGCCCTGAGTGCAGCGTGGCCTGAGCTGACCCAGGGAGCACGCTGGCCCTGGCAGCAGGGAGGAAGGACTGAAGAACAGAGAGTGAGGCCGGGCAGGAGGCGGCTGCCTCTATGCAGGTGAGACGCACTAGGGACGGGGTGTGCTGCGTGGTGAGATGCAAGACACGCCGGAAGGCGGAGACAGCAGGTCTGCTGGCCGACTGGCCGTGCGCCCACAGAGCGAGCAGGCTCTGCACAAGAGGGCCGGCGCTGCTGGCACTGACCGTGACGGGAAGGCAGTCAGATGGACCATCAGATCTGGGGAGGAACGGGAGGCGCTGGGTGCTGTCGGACAGCCAGGCCTCGGGGCGCGGAGGGGCCTGTGGGTTTGGAGTCGAGGAGACAAGTCCGGGCCACACAGCCAGTCGGGTTCTGTTCGGAAGCATGAGACTGGGGGTGAGTGGTGAATACTGGGCAGAGCTGGGGCACTGCAGGGCTTAGAGCAGGGCGAGGGGCGAGGGAAGCCGAGCGGGCCCAGGGGGCAGCCTGGGCGGCAGGAGAGGAGGGCACGGCGAGGGCAAGGCCACGGGAAGCTGGGGCAAGGACTCAGAAGTGACCCGGGGGCCACGTGGAGGCCTCGGGAATGCAGCTGGGGTGACAGGTGGCGTGTGGCGGGCCCGTGGCAGGACGGATCAGCGGGCGCTGTGGGGCGCTGGCTACTCTCTCCCAGTCCCACTGGAACGAGCAGGACAGAAACGGGCAGTCGCTGGGGGGTGGACGGGGCGGCGTCGGGGGGGAGTGTGTGACAATGAACAGGTGACTTTTATTTCCTTCTTTACAACTTCCTAAACTTCCCGAATTTCTGTGTATTCCTTCTAAAAATTGTTTCACTGCAGTAAAACACACAAAACCTGCAATTTCCCATCCAGCACAACTGGAAGCGCGCAGTCCGGGGCCAGTCGGTGCATTCACGTTGTTCTGCGCCCACTGCCCAGCGTCTCCAGAAGCCTTTCCGTCCTGTAAAGTGGCACTCTGTCCCCACTGACCGCTCACTCCCCAGCCCCTGCCAGCACCATCTGCTGTCTGTCCCTGTGGATTTGACTGCTCTGGGCCCCTCAGACAAACAGAATCACGCTGTCCTTCCGAGACGGGCTGATGTCCCTCGGCAGAGAGGCCTCTAGGTTCGTGCGCGCAGCCGCCTGGGTGCTAACGTCCCTCCCATTACGGCTGAGGGCCTTCCTGTTGTACGGGGGGACCGCCTTCTCTTTATACATTCTTCCATCCACGGCCACGTGGGCTGTCCCCACCTTTTGGCCACTGTGAGTAATGCTGCTGTGCACACGGGTGCCCACATGTTGAGACCCCGTTTTCAGTTCTTTTGGGCACAGACCCAGAAGCACCATGGCGGGATCCGATGGTAATTCTATTTTTAGTCTTTCAAGAAACCACCGTACTGTTTTCCACAGCAGCTGCAACCATTCCTCATGCCCACCCACGGTGCACGGGGTTCCAGTTTCTCCACATCGAGAGGGGACGTTTTAAGACGGGAGAAGCCATGGCACGTTCGTGTGCTGACAGGGAGATCGAGGAAGGAGCACGGGGCCCTGAACCCCGTGAACACAGGGCCTGGGCCCCAGGGAAGGTCGGCGCGGACACGGGGGTGGGGGCTGGCGGCAGGAGCCTGAGAAAGTCCTGTGTCACGGTCTCTGCTTAGCAAGGTCGTCAGCCAAGAGAGGGCAGGAGAAGGGCCAGGGGCCTGAGGACCGGGAGCAAGCCAGGGGCCACAGGGCACCGCTGGGCAGCGTCTCGGGGACGGCCGGGTCTCGGCCACGCCCAGGGTCACGCAGTATGGGCGGCCGGGCGAGAGCTGCCCTGCACGGTTGTGGTTTCATCAAGTCAGTCGGCACCATGAAGTGAGAAGGGCCGGAACCAGGAGGAACGTCGTGAACGGGATGGCATCAGAGGGTGTGAAGTGCGAGCCGGGCTGAGGACAGGAAGAGGCAGCACGGCCCGTAGTCCCTGGGGCGTCGGGGAGCTCGGAGGAGGTGTAGCTGCTGCTCGGGACAAGGTCACAGACAACATATGTTAACGAGTGTCTCCACCTGCCGCCCAGTGAGTGACAGGACGGAGGGCATCTCCCACCTCTCAGAGCTTACATTCCAGTGGGGGAAATGGACCAAAAAAAAAAAAAAGAAAGAAAGAAACAAAAAATAGAACAGCTATAAACGGCGATGCACGTCCTGGAGGAAGTCAGCTGCGAGGCAGACAACCCGGAGTGCTCCGGGCGCCTCCTGATGAGGTGGCGTGGGGGCTGAGCCCCGCAGGATGAGACGGCACGGCACCGACCCGAGTTTACAGCTTTGCGGGAAGGTCTGCAGAAGGGGGACCGGTGCTAGGAAGACGGGAAGGGGCCTGCTGGCCATGAGGAGGTGCCCGAGGGCATGTTCCAAGGGCAGTGAGGGACGTCAGAAGCAAAGGTTCACGCCCAGACTGGGGGGCTGATCACCAATTCAACCACGACGTTAGTAAGACCAGGTACAGCGTTTGGTCACTTCCTTCTGAAGTGACAGGGCCAGGACGGGAACCAGTAGGAACACCCACACGTGACAGGGGGTGTCTGCCTGGACAGCTGTGGGGACGTTTGCCCCGACGATCAAGACTGGACAGCAGAAGCCATCCCCTGTGGCACCTGCCACTGACCAGGTCACAGGGGCCACACAAGAACTGTGCCCCCTGCCCGTTCCACCCAGAAGGGTTCTGCCAAAGGGCAGGGGCGGGGGCTGAGTATGAGGAGCTGGAAACGTGCAAAAAAGAAGGGGGGGTGGGGAGGCACACAATGGCTAATGCAGCCCTTGCAAGCCAGGCCTGCTCTGCAGGGCTCCTGTGCGTCATCCTATGCCTTGCATGGCTGGTCACAGCCATTCTGAGGATGGCGGAGAGTCTGAGACACTGTGAGGGCCATGACCTTAACCAAGGTCTCCAGTGACCCACCAGCCACCTCGCTCTCCCACCGTGAACTGCAGCCTGCGGGGAAAGGTCAACCCACGGGGCAGGGGGCGTGACCCCGAGCACAGGGCCCTGGGGGCGCAGCCCCTGCTGATGAATGTGGGGGGGGGCACAAAGGTGCACAGGGGGGCTCCTCACCCAGGACAGTCGAGAGCATCATGCACTTCCCTTAGTTTCTCCCTCAGCACTAAACTGTAACCTTAGCCTTAAGTTGCTTAACACATATAAATGCAGTTACTGAATAGCTCAGATACTTACGAATTCTACTGCAAGTGAGCAGGAAGTCACTTCTTCCTGCACTTCATAATAGGAAACAACCATCTTAAACGCGTGTTTTACAGTTTGCATCTGTCAGCAATCCCGATCCTTTCAGAGCCCATCGCAAGGGGTCTCAATGCCTCATGAAAGTTTAACAATCAAGACAAAACTATCAGCTTGTAAAGGTCCCACCAAGCTGAGACATGAGGTTAGAGCGTGCCCACCTGGTCCCTGGACTGGGGTCTCTGCAGAGGGTGCTCGAGCCCCAGCCACCCGGGCTCACCCACCTGGCTAGACCCAGCTCCTCCCTTCTCCCAGGACCTTCTGGCTGAGCCCAGAGGTCTCCCCGGCCCCACAAAGAAGAGCCAAACTTCTCAGTGCCCGTGTGGATCCTCCCACCTGGTACCCTGGTCGATCAGAACAAGAAACCAACAAGTCACAGGACATTGCTTCAGTACGTGCTCTGTGAGAGGCGCCGCTGCGTCTGCCTCTGTCCCCTCGACAGTCTTGTCACCATCAGGACCCGCTCACACCCCTGGTGACACTGCAGCAGCTGAGGCCTGACCTCTCCAGCTCAGCCCCATCTCCGCTCCCGGGCTTCTTGCTCTGTCGTTTGCCTTCTAATTACTAAGCCAATCCTCTATGCCGGGGCCTCAGGGTGATTCTAGAAGGAGTCCCGGGTTTTGTTTTGTCTTTTCATCAAATAAAGCATGAAAAGGAAGAAAGCACGTCCACGCAACAGAATTGCTACAAGCAATGTCACAGTGCTGGACCCCACCACCTGACCTTTTCTTCTGTCTGCTTTCCTGGACCTTCCAGATTTCCTGTCATAAGCATATATTCGTTTAGAACGGGAAAAAGTAAGCTCTATTCTTAAAAAATCTCTTTGCTCAACTGATCTTACTATCCAGGGTTGCAAGGTCAGTTGGAGGCAGAAGGCGTCCCATTGGCCAAGGCAAGACTGGATTTCAGCCCGGAAATCTCCGACCTCAAATACTGTGGGCGGGTCTGAGAAGCGACCCCCGGCCTCCCCGAGTCTGGCGAAGCCACTGTTGGTCGCCTCTGCTGATGGGGAGAAGAAAGGGGAGAAAGAAGGGGGAAGGAAGGGGTGGGGAGAATTTCATGAATTAATTCACCGATGGATTAACTGGTGGTGCTTCCAGATAACAGACGCACCGAGGCCCCAAAGGACCCCACCTTTCCATCTAGCCAGGAGCCTTCGAATGGGCACTCGACACTAGACAGGTCTCAGCAAATGGAATTCCCGCCTGGGAAACTGCCCGATGGAGTCCGATGACCCGAAACCTGGCAAGGTGGGCACCTAAGAGTTTCTCAGGTGAGAAAAAACGGATGTGGCAAAATGGCTAGAGTGGGCCCGCCCACCCAGATGCTCATCACATTCCTCTTGCAAATTCTCTGCAGGTTTAAAAGTCTTCAAATGCAAAAAAAAAAAGAAAAAAAAAAAGAAAAACCAGGCAAAACACAAGTATGATGTTAGAAGTCAAGACAGCGTTGTCTCTGAGAAGGACATGGTGACTCCAGGAGGGGGCTCCTAAAGGTGCTCACAGGTTAGAGTCCTAACTGAGCTGCTTTTCATACTTCCACGGATCTGCACTGTTTTGTTTGTACACTTTTTTGAATATGCTTGATATCACAAGAAAAACACAATTTTTTGAAAAGGCAAACAAAACACACCCCTTTCTGAAGTCTCCAGGGGTGTGAGAACATTCTAGCAGTAGTGGGGGGACCACTGGAACTCTGTGCAGCTAACTGGCCGAGCCGAGGGCAGCTGCCCCCCGTTTCCAGACCCAAGTTCTGCAGCGGAGCTCCCTGCTCCCTCCTCTGGGAGTTCAAATGCAACCGATGCCAAAACCCCGCTCCTGGGAGGGGAGACACAGATTTGGCCTCTCTGCTCCTTGGCAATCATTCTGCCTTCAAATAGACAATTTTTCACCATTTGACTTTATTTTGTAAGGCGATCCGTCCAGAAAATAATGTAGTGTCCATCACAATTCCCACTTCCTAAGCATGTTGGCTATTTTTTAGTTCAAGGAAAGCTAGGGAAATCATTTTCTTGTGCTCAGGTCATCTCAAAATAGCTTACATTTTAAAGTGGAATATACCTTCTAGAGGCCTTGCACAGCCCGGCCCCTTTTGGGGAGTTACTTTTCCAAACAAAAATAATAATGATGAAGAATCTCATGTTGGACAGGCAATGACAGGCTTTGACTCACCCATCACAACTTCCACTGCCTCCGGAGGCATCGACCAGATACTTCTGCAAAGGTGGACACTGCCCGTTATTCTCATCCTCAACCTGTGAGAACACGGGTGTATTCTTGGTGGTATGTGAAAATCATGACTCTTTTCTAATGGAAACAATAACTTCTAAACAAAGCACCTGTGTGGCCTCCCCTGACCGCCAAGAACCTGACTGAGTGATCACATAAAACTGAAGACATTTAGAAGATCCCCCTTTATTTGGTTTTGCTGCCCCAAACCACAGTGATAAAGTCCCAAGCTCCTTTGCTCTAGGCATGTACTGATAAGATCTGGGATGTCACCAGCAGCCCCTCCAGGAGCCGCATCTAACTATAGTTGTTCTCATGTGGGCCACCCATCTACCCAGTTGTCTATGTCCCGGTACTAATCCCGATCTCATGTCCCCGGACCCCCTACTCCCAGTCTCCAAATGTGCTTCTGGCCCCCATTACCATATGTTGACAGAGCAAAACCCAAGCACACAAACTCATTTTAATACTAACCTTTGCAAAATGCAATGAGGACAGCAGAGTTATTCTGAAGCCAAGTTCAGAAATCGTGATGGCGGTGGTGGGTGTCACTGTTCTAAACACTTCCGTCTCTCTCCCCTTTAGTTAGACCAGTGGTTCTCAACTGGGGTGATTTTTCCCCCCAAGGGACATTTGGCAGTGTCTGGAGACGTTTGTTATTGTCACAAATGGAGATGAGTGCGACTGGTATCTAGTGGGCAGAGACCAGGGACACTGTTGAACATCCTACAGTACACAGGACTGCCCTCCACTGCAAAGAATTATCCTCAAGCTGCCAGTAGTACCCAGGTGGAGAAACCCTGAGCTACACAAATCACCAGCACTTTCCTGTGGTCTTTACTATGTGCCCTCAGGGAGCTGCTGTGATGTATGTTCTGCCCTCTGTGACCAAATGCTGAAGATTACGGGGTTGGGGAGCCCAGAGGAAGAAGCTGTGACCCCCAGAGCCGGTCCAGCATCATCAGAGTGAGTCATGACAAACCAACACCTTTCCGTCTTTGACGGGCCTCTCGTTCTGTACGTCCCAGTGCCTCTGGACTCTAGCAAGGTGGCAGTCAAGTCCATCATGCTGTCCTTGTGAACCAGCTGAACCCTGACGGGCTACATGGCAGTACAGTCGGGGAGATTCATCATTGGTTGAATAACAATCAAACTTGCAAAGTATAGAATAGCAGATCCCAGTCACCTCAGAGGTAGGCCTCCAATGCTATGCCATGGGCTTTGCCCTCAGCCCCATCCTGTAGGGCATTTCTATCAATGGCTTGAATGAGGTCATAGAAAGTATTATCATGAAATCCCACGAGTAACAACATTGAGAAAGATGCTGATATGCTGGTGGGCTGAGACGCAATTCAAACAGACAGCAATGGGTTTACGATAGAATAAACTAGCTCCACTGTAATAATAGGTAGCCTTGGGCGTCTTTACAGCTTTAAAGTCCGTTCACACTAGGCTATTTCATTTGGTCATTATCATCAGCCCATAATGTAGGTGGATCTCCTGACCCCCAGCCCAGCGTCCTTTCCATTTCCCACCTTGCTGAGCCGTGGGCTGCCTGCACCTAGGTTCAAAGCCTCTGCTGGTTGCTGTGCAGGGCTGGGGAGAGAGACCCCTGAAAAGGGGTGTTAACGGAACACAAAGGCATTAACTTGGCTGTGTTAATGTGAGGATCTCATCATCTTCAATAGCAGAACTGCTCTCGTGGGCAAGATGGATTCCGGCTTTTTTCTGTGGCTCCAGACGACAAAAGCAGGACTAATGTATATTCAAACGGAATACTTTAAGCTCGACAGACAGAAGAACTTCCTGACCATTGACAGCACTCAGAAAGGGCAGGCAGGTCACTGTGCCAAGTGGTGAGCTCTCCCGAAAACATTCAAACTCGGGATGACACTAAGAGGAGGGTTATTAACTGTCATTTGTTCATTCAGCAAGTACGTGTCTGTCCTGAGCTAGGAAAGAAGCAGTGCACAAAAGACAAGTCTCGCTCCCATGGAGCTGGTAGGAAGCACTGCAAAAACATGGGAGTTTCTTAACAAGTAAGACCTTCCCACCAAATTTCCCCCCAACACTATTACTCCAATAGTCAGGTCCTTACAAGTTAAAGAAATTACAAATGTAACAACCAATTAACTATAAATATTTAAGTGTGCAGCCAAAGGAAATTGTGGGGTTTTCCTAATAGCATGAGATCTGGGTTCTTTAGATGAGTAATTAGTGAGCCATGTATAAAATAATCTAAAATCAATGAGAACTGCCACCTCCAAAGTCCCTTCCTGCCAAGGCATGGAATTCCATAAAAACGTGTCTCTGGCTTCCCACAAAGTCTCTTTCTGAACCAGCCTGACCACTTTGCTGTAAACCAAAACTCATCAGCATCCCATTAGGCAAAAAGAGTAGCTGAAATGGGGGAGGTTAACAGAGCAGGAAAGTGGAGAAACTGGGTTTGAAAGCAAACACATGAGTAAAAAGGTCAAACACCCAAGGTCAGGGCCAAGAGAAGCCACATAACCCAGGCCTCAGGCAGAGGTCTCTGTCGTCACCTGCCCGCCCCTCTGCTCCCTAGCAGGGCTGTGCTCCCTTACGCCTGGCCTGCTCCACAGGATCTGGGGAGACTTCCACTCTGTTCCACTGCTTGTTCTCCAGGTCCCTCCCTACAAGACATGCTCAAGTCGCCACTGTCCCTCCTTTACAACTCCTACCCAAGCACAGCCATTTGAAACCAACCCCCTGCACCAGCAACCTTCAGAACAAAGACATTCAAAGACAGAGGTCGCACACAGGAAGTCAGCTGGTCTGGGGTGCAGCGCTCCACGCTTCACAGATGTCCCTGAAACTGTAAGAAGTTCTTGGGGAAAAGGGAGATGACTGTCCGCTGCAGGGGTTTGCATGTCCTGGGTGAGCAGGGCCACAAGGCAGCTCGCCCTTGGCCCAAGGCAAATAAATACCCTCAAAGAAATAAGGGAGGATTTTGGGAATATAAAGTAGGTAGGACCAGGCAGTTGTAAAGAACCAACTGGAAACAATGGGTGTAGAACACATAAAGGCTTTGTGCAATGGGGACAGAGTTTCAGTTTAGGAAGAGGCAAAAGCTGTGGAGATGGACGGAGGTGCTGTTCACTCTGAATGAGCTCAATGCCATTTTAACTTAAAATGGTTAAAATGGGAAATCTCTATTATGTATATTTTACCACAATAAAAAAGATACAGAAATGAGTATCTAAATGATACCATGAATGTGAAGACCCTAGCAATGTGTCTGACACAAAGATGTCCGAAAAAAGGTAATTCTTAAAAAATAATAATAGGTAAAAACTAGGTCAATATAAATAATCATTGTTTCATTTCAAAAATCTTTATTGAGCATCAACCACATATCAGAGAACAAAACAGACAAAAGTGCTGCCTCCCCGCCCTTCCGTTCTGGCGGGAAACACAGAAAATAAGTAAGACGAATGAATGAAGTGCCGTTGTGTACTAGATGGCGACAGGGGCTCCGGGCAAGGTCAGGAGAATGGGCGCGGCTTCCCAAGGAAGTGGCGAGGCGAGGTCTCACTGGGGAGGGGTCCTGGAAGCCTGCTGTCCTCGTGGTGACTGATGACAAGGGGCAGAGCATGGTGATGAAGGGACGCGTGATGCGTGGCAGGTGTGGGCACGTGGCAGGTGCATACAGCGCCCCAGCCCTCCTCCTGGACACAAATGAGAGGATGAGGGCTGCCGGAGGCGCAGACTTAGCACATTTCATTCCTAAAATAAAGCACTCGATAAATGGCCGAAGAATAATTTAGTGAGCTGGAAGAACACATCAGGAGACTTTCCCGGAAACCATCAAGAAAGGATAAAGAGGTGGGAAATATTTTTTAAAGAAATAAATACAATGAAACATGGAGAAGAGAGGTAAACCTGTCCACATCCATATTCTAGGAGCCCCAGAAGGACAGAGACATAAATGGAGGGGCAAACAACGAAGAGCTGACCGCCAAGAATCTCCCAGAATTAAAGAAAGATGTGACAACATCACATGGAAAGGATGCACCGAGAGCCGAAGGCTACATGAGAGAGAGTGAGGGGGACAGGAGATGCTTCTGAAAGCAACAGTAACCCAGGAAGACAGAATGATCATGAAAGATACGCACCTAAAAATTTGGCCTCAGACAATACAGAATAACAACTGATGGAGCTACAAAAAGAAAGAGATAAATCAAGAGATTTGATTGGAGACTTTAGCACACTCCTCTCGGAAATTGTTGACTCAAACACACAAAAAAGCAAAAAACAAAGATAAAGAGATTTATTAAGGCTGAGCTAATAAATATCTGGAGAATTCACCCAATAGAGAATACACATCTTTTTTGAGCACACATAGATCTTTCACAAAAATTAAACATGCTGTAAAGGACAATTCAGTAAATTCCAAAGAATCGATATCAAAGCAATCATGTTTGAGACCGACCACAACATAATAAAATTTTAAAATATTAACATAAGGGTCGCTCACAAATCCAAATATTTGGGAACAAGAAAATATTCTATTGATCCTTGTTACAGAAAAAACCATAAGGGAAATTTTAAAATACTTAGAACACCTAATAAAATCACTATATGTCAAAATTACAAAATATATAAACAGGAATATGTGAGCCATACTCACCAGAAAGGGCAATCAGTGGAGACTGACTCAGAGATGGCACAAATGTTGGCATGAAGCAAGTCTTTTTATTCTGATGCTTTGACATCTCCAGGCCTTGCAGATACTAGTAGAGACTGCCCCTCCTAGGATTAGCTAATTAATTCCTAGAGATAGCAAACAACTTGCCCAGGAATGAACCTTTCAAATGCAAACCAACCAATCCGAAGCCCAAAGCCCATACCCCAATCATCCCCCTTACTGGGCTCTCACAGATCTCTCCCATACAAACCACTATCCTCCTACCCAATCACCTCAGGGCCAGATGCCATACAAGTAGGGACAGCCCCTGTATTCCAAAACCTGCTGAAATTACTCCAACGAGCCAATCCTATCCCTGCTTACCCCGCCTTGCCTTGCCCTGCCTACATTTACCCTCACCCCCTCTGCCTCCTGATGACATGCTATGCTCATTCTTAGGAACTCCAAGTAATAAACTATGATTTCCATGGCAATTGTCTCCTGATCTGTTGGTCTCACCATGCCTGAATAAGATCTAGATTTTAAAACAATTTGAAGTTAGAAGACAAATATTTTAAAGGCACTTTTAACCACTTTGCTCAAGTGAGCTAAGGGAAATGTGTTGCTAATGAATGAACAGATTGGTCATCTCAGCAGAGAGGTGGAAACCATAAAGAAGAACCAAATGAAAATCCTATAACTAAAAAATGAAATATCTGAAATATTACTCAGAAAGATGAGTAATTATAAAAGTTACCATTTTCCTCTCATTTTTCTAAAATAGATCTGACTTTAAAGCAAATAATAAAAGTAAAATGCATCATGGGGCTTATAGCATATATAGATGTAATGCACATAACCAGTACAAGTATATCATGAAGGAGTAAAGGTACATTAAACTATATAGTTGCAAGAATCTCACAATTTACATGAAGTGGTACAAATAACTGTAAGTAGACTGTAAAAAGTTGAGAATATATATTATATTCCCTACTGCAACCACCAAAAAATGCAAACATGAAAAGAGCATGGCTAAAAAGCCAATAAATTAAAATAAAATTCTTTTAAAATTATGCAACCAAAAGAGCAATAAAAACAGGTGAGACAAACAGAAAACAGATACCAATGTGGTAGACCTAAATCCACCCATCGCAATACTTACATTAAATGTAAATAGACTAAACATTCCAATTAAAAAGCACAGATCGTAGGATGGCTGAACCAACTATATGTTGTCTACAAGAAACATACTTTAGATATGAAGATAATGAAAGTAATAGATGAAAAAGATAGACCGTGTAAACCATAAGCATAAGGAGGCTGGGGTGGCTGTACATAGTAGTCTTCAAGACACAGAGTGTTGCCAGAAATAGAGACATTCATAATAATAAATGGGGTAATTAATTAGGGAGACATTACAATCATAAATGTAAATGTGCCCAATAATGGAGCTTAAAATAGAAGCAAAAACTGACAGAAATAAAGAGAGTAATGAACAAATCCATTATCTTAATTGGAGATTTTAACAATAGTGTCCAAACCACATAAAACACCTAGAAATAAATTTTACAAATGATGTGCAAAACCTCTACACTGAAAACTATAGAACATTGCTGAGGGAAATTAAACAGAACCTAAAGAAATGACCCTACACACCATATCTGTGGATTGGAAGACTCAGTATCATAAAGATGGCACCTGTCTCCAAATTGGTCTATATCTTTAACACCATCCCATTAAAAATGCTTGCAGGTTTTCTTTAGAAATTGACAAACTGAGTCTAAAATTCATATGAATTAAAAAGAAAATAGAATAAAATTATTTTGAAAAAGGAGAAAGTTGGAGGACTTCCTTTAAGATTTATGAGAAAGCTACCGCAATCAAGGTAGTAGTGAGGTAGTGACATCAGGAAAGACAGACAGATTAATGGAAGAGATAAGAGCCCAGAATAAGCCCACTCTTAAGGGTCAATTAATTTAAACAAGGATGCCAAACAATCCAATGGGGGAAAGGCAAGTCTTCAACAAATGGTACTGACGCAACTGGACATCAATATGGGGAATAGCAAATGTCTCCTACCTTACTCCATACCAAAAGCTATTTTAAGATGGGTAATAGGCCTGCGTTTAAAAGCTAAAACTATAAACATTCCAGAAGAAAACACAGGAGAATATCTTCACAATGAGCTGGTAAGCAAAGATTTCTTAGAGAGGATGCAAAAAGCAGTAACTATAAAAGGAAAAAAGTGATAAATAAAACTTCAGCAGAATTTAAAACTTCTGCCCCTGAAAAGACACCATTATAAAAATGAATGATCAGGCCACACCACCGGGAAAAAATATTTACAAAACATATAGTTGACAAAGGACTTGTACCCATACTTTATAGAGTACTTCTACAAGCCAATCATAAAAAGAAAATCCAAAATTTTTAATAGATAAAAAATTGGAACAGACACTTCATAAAGGAAGATGTATGAATGAATATGAATAAGCACAGAAAAAAAAATCATTAGTCATCAGGGAAATGTAAATTAAAACTACAATGAGGCCCACTATTCACCCACTAGAATGGCTAAAATTAAAAAGACTGACAACATTAAATGTTGACAAGTTACGTGGAGCAACTGGAATCCTCGTACATCCTTGGTGGAAATGTGAAACGGTGGGATCACTTTAGGAAAAAAAAGTCTTCCAAGTTCTTCTAAAAGAAAAAAGAATAGCATCCAACAATTCTCTCTAAGGCAATCACTCCAGAGATATAAAAAACACATTCCCCAAAAACACTTGTACAAATTATTCACAGTAGTTTTATTCATAATAGCCAAAAACTGGAAACACACCAGATGTCCATTAATGAAGAGACAAACAAACTCTGGGATGCTCACACAAAGGAACACTACTCGTCAATAAAGAGAGAGAAAAACCTGCTAATATGTGTGAAAACACAGGTAGATCTCCAAAACACTGAGTAAAGGAAGCCTTGCCCAAAAGAGTAGGTGTTATGCGGATTCATTTGTACGATCTCCTAGAACTGGCAAAACTAATCTATGGTAAAAGGAAATCTGAACAGTGGTTGCCTGTGGGAGGGGAGTACTGATTGGGGAGAATCAAAAGAGAACATTTGGGGCGACGGAAACATCTGTATCTTAACAGGAGTTTGGGTAACACGGGCGCGTGCATTTGTCAAAACTCACCAAATGGCACGCACACACTTGTTCTAATTTCACTAGAGATTTTACCTTAAAAAGTAATCAAACAGCTCACAATAAGCACTCGGAAGTATTTCGGGTGGCATGTGGCGTTATCGGCAAGTCGCTACGCACTGTATCGAAAACTAAGGCAGACTGATGAATACATACCTGTGAGCAAGCAAATACAGCTAACGTTCAAGTGATGGAGGTTAGACTATTAGCTACCACTCTTTCTACTTCTATTTATGTTAGAAATTGTTCATAATATCAAGCTGCGGGAGGGGACAAAAACTCAGGGGGGAGAGTTTAAGCAATATTTAAAGGGAATTTTATAGTTTGAGTACATTTAACAAAAGACAAGGAAGATTAAAACTACACGCACTAAGCGTTTTTGCGAAAGACTGCTGGTGGCCTGCCAATATCTGTCCTCCCTGCTTCCTAAACAGCACACAGTGACGTCACCGTGGGACGGAAAACGCTAAGGGAAAGAGCCAGCCCCGCTGAAGATGGAGGTGGCCCCTGAGATGTCAGCAGACGTGGCTGCGTGCGACTTCCAGGATGCTCTTCAAGAGCTGACAGAGCTAGAAGGGCCCTCATCCCTTCCTGTCTTGCCTGGAATCCAGAAGTTACGATGCCACTCCTGCCTTCTCCTCTGCTCCCACCCAGCCGTGTCCCTCTATTCAAGCCCAGTGCCAGCCCACCAGGCGACAGGGGCAGTAAATGATGACAAAATAAATTGAAGAAAAAAAATTTTTTTTTAAGTATCCAGGGGGTGAAAACGCTTAAACCTGTTTTAGTAGCTAACACACAAATGATGTGACCTTCCAGAGTCAAAAGCAGGTGGCTCTGCCGTCACAACTCCACAGCTGCACCCCAATACAGGCCTGGTCGGCCAGACGGCTCTTTGGGGTGCCTCAGGGCACCCACCCAATGAAGAGGTTTACTGCCTCACTTAGGAGCAATAACAGAGCATGTACCTGAGCCACGGGCTCTCATAAATCTTGTTTGGGGGAAAGAAGGAAAAAACCTCTCAATTCCCCGTGGAAATATGCAAAACAGCTTCCACACTGTAAATCTTCCTTTTCAGTTCTAAGGAGATAAGTTGGACCTATTAACCTTCCATGTTATTTTCAACTTCATTATTTGAGCTGACACGACAAGAGCGCGGTGACGGCTCTTTCTGGCAGAGTGCATGTAAATCGCTTCCTCAAAGGAAATTACTTCTCCAGCCTGAATGTTATTAATCTAAATTCTCCGTTAGTCAAATTGTTGCCCATAATAAATATGGAACAGCTTGTGATACTTATCAAGTGTGGCACTCTTGGCGGATGCCACAGCCATTCCTAACCCCCTTCCATGCGACGGTCCCCTCGGAAGAGGCCCATCCCCACGGGTCCCTGGTGCTGGGAGGCTCTTGCTCTGGTCTGCCAAAGGCACCTCCCCACCCCGTCCTGTCCCCCGGCCCTTCCCGGCTTGTCACAGAGAAGCGACAGCTGGCCTCACGGAACCCTTCAATGGCTTCCCCCACAGGAAGAGCATCTTTCAAGGAAAGCTACCAGGAGGAGGTCTAGGACGGACTCGGTCCAAACTCTGCCAGCCCAGTCTCCAAAGACTGGGCCCCACTGACCCTCAGGCAGCCGTCCGCATTACTCACCAGCTGACACCAGGGCTATGGGTTAGAACTCATCACAGTGCCATTTAAGTCACATTGCATTGAGCACCAAAGTCTTTGCAAATCACGCTCGGTTCCAAATCTGGGGGGAGGGGCATGGAGTCGGCGGATGTGCACGCGGCTCAGCCCGACCCGCTGGCCAGGCGCCGAAGAACTCTTCACATAAAGACACTCATTTCCGACAAGGCAACCTTCAGCTCGGAGAGCGCTGGCTGCACGGAGCAGGGGTGGGGGAATACAAAACGCTTTTTTCAGCTTCTATTGGGGTTTTTTCCAGGGTAATTACAAGAAGTTTAAGATCCATTTGGGGACTTGTAGTTCATTAAATGAATTTCCATCTGTGTATCCACCACCTAAGAAGGATCGCGTGGTACAATACTCCGGTTTTTATTGTGTATAAGTCAGATTGTTAATTTGCAGCGTGCAGAGCTGAAAGGATCATTTCAATAGCGCCTGATTATGCAAAATGAGGCTGGGTTTTCATTAGGTTTGGCTCCTGAGCTCCTTAACACGGGATGGGGTGCCAGGATGTAGGATGGCACTCTTCCCGGCAGGGCCACCCCCACTGCACCCCCACGGGGGGCCACTCTGCCCGTGCACCCACTCCTGCTCCCCCAGCACTGCTCGGCCCCGTGACAGCCACTGGGAGAACACCGACCAGAAAATGGAACTTGTGAAAGATTCGTTTCTGGATTCCAAGCATGTCCTGGGTCTATCGATTTTAGTTCAGGGGTAATGTTCCCGGGGAGGAGGGACGGGAGGCAGGGCAGCCCCTGCTGATGGTGCAAACGGAGCCAGCCGAGCCCCCCCAGAGTTACAGGAGGAGATCAAAGATTACAGCGGCCTGCTGTCTGCTGCCGAGGCTGGCCAGGGGCCAGGGGGCTGGGGCGGGACCCACGCAGCACAGGCTAGGAAGCGAGGAGAAAGGGAAGAGGCCCAGGGAGGAAAGGGAACCTGGACTCCTGGGACCAAGGCCAAGGACACCCTTCTCCACAACGGCCTACACGATTGGTCCCGTGCACCCCACGCTGCATCGGACAGCCACGAGTATTCGCAAGTTGTCAAAGGAGAAAGAGGACGAGGGAGGGACTCTATAAATGCACCCCCATTTGTCCACAGCTTCATTGCGCATTCTGGTCAGACCTAGGTCCTTCCAGCTAATTCGACTGAAGGCCAGACCACCCACCAGAATGGTCTTGGGGATCCATCTGGGTTGGAAATTAGAATCATTTGGGAAGCCTGAGCCCCACTGAAACCGTTTAAAATAAACTCTCGGAGGGTCCCGGGAACCAGCAAATTTTAGGGTTCCCCCCAGGTGATGATACCGCGCACACCCAGGGCTGAGAGCACCTGGATCAGATCACCTTTGCAAAGTTTCCCAAAGTGCCGACCCCAAGTCAGGGACACACAAAGGAGCACTGGAGCGAACAGACCCCAGGCAGGGGTCTCATGAGCCATCGGGAGCCCAATGAAATCGCAAAATCTGCCCAAGAACCAGAGAAAATCCTGGCCCCGAGTCACTGAGGGTTTCCGTCCCCAAAGAAAGCAGCAGGGAGGTGGGCTGAAACCCCATGCCCACGGCTCTGAAGGCTGGGGCTTCCCCCAGCATCAACTCCCATCCTCAGTCTTCTTCTAACCCACGTGGTGCCAGGTACCAGCAACACAGCAGGAACCGCCTTCCTGGAGCCCCGCGACTTGCACACTCTTCCGGGAGGCCTGCTCTCGTTGACGGGGTACCAGAGACGACGGCATTTCTCTGCGTGTTCACGGTCGTACGCATCCACGCACGGTTGTTGATAAACGACCTAAGGACACTGTCACTTCCTTCACACTCTCTCTTTAGCTGCTAAATCCCTCTGGAGTGGTCACCGTGGTTCAAAGTTCACCAACACCCAGCCTCTCCCAGGACAACTGTGCCCACAGCAGTCAGTCCCTGACCCTGACTGTGACCCTGACCAGCGTCCATCACCTTCTCTCTGGGAACCACTCTGCCCAGTGAGCCCTCCCCATGACTCCCTCTGTCCCATCTTCAGGTTGGTCCCCTGCCTCAGCTACTCCACTCCTCTTGCTAAGAGGAGATCTAGACTTCCCATCAAACCATGCCCCGATGCTAAAAGGACCCCCACTCCCCACCCTGGGGCTCAAGCACCTGAGCAGCAATAGTGCTGGGAAGAACACCCTGCAGAGTGACGTGTGGCAGTGGCCTATGCTGTCCCCATCCCCTCAGACTTGCCATACTCTGAAAGCCCCCTGCAGGTGCCAACAGAAAAATGCAGAAAAATACTCCAGGAGTGAGCCCTTCAAAGTCTGGGAGTGCAAAGCCTGTCATTCCAGTACGCTCTCCCCTCCCAGGTCCGCCAGGAAGAGTAAACTCTCCCGCCTCAGAGGCGAGAGGACGAAGGTCCTGCCCGGACGCAGAGGTGCGGGGCGCGCCCGGTGGGTCGGAGCGTGCAGCCGGCCTCTCCCCTCGTTTGCTGGTCGGCGATGTGTGAACATGCTAATGGAGGGAGGTATGATCCAGGAGCGTCTCACCATGGAGATGGAGCTCCCGTGCGAGGGCTGTGCTCCTGCGCGGCCCGCGGCCCATCCATCTCGCCCGGCGCTGCTAATAACAGACGTAATTGCCTCGCTCTGTCTGGCCACCTTCACCCTAGCAATGCTGAGATTTGCTGCAACTGTTATTGTAGAAATTATTTTCATGCTATTAACTTTGAGCTTTATTATATGTGTTCTTAAAAGAAAATAAATGCAGGGAGATTGTAAGTGTGTATCGGACCCCCGGTGAAAGTATTTTTAAAAATATAACGTAATGACAAGGAGCACTGAAGTAGGGTGATATAATGGTTCCTTCCCTTATTGAAGCCTAAATTAGATTCTGCATTGTAGAAGTGCATAAAGAGCTTTCTTTCTTTGCATGGAGAAAATTTCTATTCTGAAATGGCAGCGCACTGCCTGTTGCAAAACCAGATTAGCAGGGCAGAGTGGGGCTCGTCGGAAAGGCCCAAGCACTGACTCCTCCCTGCGTCACGGTGGGTCTGAGGCCCCCGGGGGCGTCTCCCTTAGGCAAACCCAGGAAGCTCTTGGGGGATCAGAGGGGTGACAGAGCTCCTGCTCCCGCTCTCTTCCCAAAACCAGGCCGGGCCCAGCCGGGCTGATCTCAGCGCGGCAGGGCAGCCCCCCACTCGGTGGTCACAGCTCCAAACGGGCAGCGTTCCCGGGCGGGCAGCTGAGGAGACAGCCTCACAGTCAGTGCAGCCTCCAGGCCTGGGACCTGCCGGGCGCCAGGCCCAATGGCCACCGCATGGGATGTGAGCACGTCAGCCAAATTGGAATAGCGTCCACGGGGAGCCCACACAAAAGCAGTGCCGTGGACACAGCGGTCCTCTCTCTGGGAAGTGGTCCCACAATCACAAGAGTGTCCCCCAGCACTGGATGACCCCACACTCTCTTCCCCAGAAACCTGGGATTAGAGTCGAGGGCCTGCCAGTCCCCTGTGTGGGGCTGACCTGATGTGTGTAAACTCGGGACTGAGGGTATGGCTGTCCTGCCACGAGGACAGAACCAAGCCAGTCTGCCGAGAGAACAATGCGACGTGCAGGGAGGCAGGAGAAGGAGCAGGGCCATGGATGGCCTCCAGTTCCGCGTCCCAGGTCCTACCTGTGAGACGCTGTCAGGCCTTCACAGTAAGTTTCCTTTTCCCTCAAGCTGACTTAAATTTTTTTCTGCAACTTGTGACAAGAGTCAGAGTACGGCTGGCTAATGTAGGATGGGCCTAGTGACATTTTGAGATGCTGAGCTTAATTTTCATGGAATGTCCCAAAAATGTTTGGTATTTCCTTCAATGCATTTTTCCATCTACCCAACATCCACCCATCCATCCATCCATCCACCTTCCACCATCCACCCATCCTTCCACCCATCCATCATCCACTCATCCATCCATCATCCATCCATCCATCCACCATCCATCCATCCAGCCAGCCA
>PVJL010016649.1:0-20237 GCA_004026885.1 Lyroderma lyra
ACTCGGACACGCCCTCAGCGCGCTGCCCTCGGACACGCCCTCAGCGCGCTGCACTTGGACACGCCCTCAGCGCATTGGACTCGGCCACGCCCTCAGCGCGCTGCCCTTGGACACGCCCTCAGCGCATTGGACTCGGACACGCCCTCAGCGCGCTGCCCTTGGACGCGGGCGGCAGTAACCCCGCGTGTTTGGGGTACACCCTTCGGGAGGCACAGGCTTAGGGGCTGCCCGGTCCCGGGAGACAGAGGTGGGTGCTTCGCCCTGAAAACTGGGAAAGGCAGACACGCACCCCAACACAACGAAGGCCACACACAGGGTCGTCCTCCGTGCTCGGAAGCCTGTCGCCTCGAGTGTCACGACAGCGCTGTGCCCTCGTGGGTGCTGGCGGCCGGGAGGGGGCGTGTTTCTCTTCACGCAACCCAAGGGGGGGGGACCCCCGACCCCCAGGACCAGTGCGGCCTGACCTTTAGGCCCCGCCGAGGACTGGCTTCTCGGGGACACAGCTTCGATGCTCATGGGGACACTGGCTCCCTTCCCCCAAGGCTGAGACGCAGCCCCCAAGCCCCCGCCCCCCACTCCGGGAGGCGTCTCCTCCGGCCGAGAGCAAAGTTACTTCTAAACAGTGATGAGAGAGAGACACAGAGCGCGGCAGGGAGGAAGAGCTTTATGGACATCCGGGTGACAAGTGCGCCGTGCACCTCTACAGGCTGTGATACGAGACACTGCCAGCCCCACCCGTGGTCCGGGGGCCCCAGCGGTGCCGGCCGTCCCCTGCCGTCCGGCCGCATGCACGGGCCAACACGGGCCCGACAGGGACGGCCGCGGGAGCCAGCCACGCCGTGCGGGTGTGTTGCACGTCCGTCCACAGGAAGCACGGCCATTGACCTCCGTTTCGGGGGGCGGGACGGGGGCTGCCACGGCACTCGTGTGACATCGTAAGCGTCCATGCACAGAGCAGGCAGAAGTCAGGAGGGAGGCGAGGCGTGGCGTCACGGCTGGGAGCCCGAGACGGGCCAGGCGCACGGGGGTGGGGGGCGCGCCGGCCGGGCCGGGCCGCTGAGTCTTGGCACAGAAACGCGGATGGGACTCCGCGACCTGGAGGCCCCCCGCGGTGGGGGGTGCGTTTCCCACTCGCCGCCCCCTAGGCGCTTGGCTCCCCTAGAAAGGAAGGGTGAGAAAGAGAGAGAAGACGGACGTAAACCTCTGGGAGGCCACCGCGAGGACGGGGACAGGGGACGCGCTGGTGGCTCACGCCGGCACTGCGTTAGCAGACGCGGGTGCGCGGGAAGCTGGTGGGTGCAGGGCGGCCGTCCGCGGGCACCCACACGCAGGACAGAAGCTCCCCCTGCAGCGAGGACAGCCAGGAGCCGTGCGTGTGTCACAGCCGTGCATGTCACAGCCGTGCGTGTGTCACCGCCGGCCAGTCTGCCTGCGTGACCGTCACCTCTTGATGCCAAACGCCGAAGCGCAAAGACACACACGCACACCAGCTGCAAAGCCGTGTCCCTAACGCCTTGCACACGTGGCCCGTTTAGGCACTGACATGCAGCTCGGTGCCGCGTCCCCCGAATTCTACACCACGATTCTCTTGGAGGGGGACGCGGCTGGGACTCGTGGTCAGGGCGGAAGTACAACACACACCCTGTTCTGGGGGCCATGCCGACGCAGAACGCGTCCCCCACCCCCATGGTGCAGCTCAGCAAGGACGTGTGTCCACGCGTGGAGATGCTACGTTTTCCTGGGAGTGGACGGCCACGTGAGATCTCGGGGTCAACACGGTGGCCCCCAGCTGTCCAGGGTCCAGCGGGAGGTGGGTCCACCCCTCGCGTCACCACGTTGTAGCCTTGGACGCGTTCAGGCGGAGACGCCCACGGCCACGGCAAAGGTCAGCTCCGTGACGAGGCCCCAGAGAGTCACGCCGAGAACTCTGGTGTCCCCTGCGCCACCGTTTCTGAGAGAAACCGGTGCGTGCCCCGTGGCCATGATGTCGGCGAGCTCAGCACGTGCCACCGAAAGCTCTTAGACAGACGCGCCCGACTGTGGCCGCGTGCCGTGTGCACGATCCGTGCGTCGTGCGACCGCGGCGTCTACGTCAACGTGTTCTGTGGTGTCACGTATGCTGATGGGTGACGCGTGTCACTCTGAATGTCAGGGACATCTGTGTGCCCGACCGCACTTTGTACGTCCCGCGTCTCAGACCCGGTATCTGTTCTGGGGTCTGGTAACGACGGGCTGCGCCCAACGTCTTGTCCGTCACGTGTCAAAGGATAAATGCTAAAACGCCTTTGTCACCCGGACACCAAGTCCCTCCTCGTCAACAGATGAACGTGGGAGTTAAAAAATTAAAATAAAATTTTGTTTCTCCCCCCGAACGTTGGGGCCAAAGACAGGGGGTACACACGATAGACGGGAGCACACACTGCATGGCAGCAAATCACGGAAAATACCAGAAGCCCCGCACGCCCGCAGTGCACACCTGCACAGCCCAGGGGGCTCGGCAAACACGGGGTGCATGTGCACAGTCCCGGGGAGCTCAGCAAACACGGGGTGCATGTGCACAGTCCCGGGGGTCTCAGCAAACACGGGGCATGTGTGCACAGCCCCGGGGGTCTCAGCAAACATGGGGTGCGTGTGCACAGCCCCGGGGGTCTCGGCAAACACGGGGCACGTGTGCACAGTCCCGGGGGTCTCAGCAAACACGGGGTGCATGTGCACAGTCCCGGGGAGCTCAGCAAACACGGGGCGCATGTGCACAGTCCCGGGGGGCTCAGCAAACACGGGGCACATGTGCACAGTCCCGGGGGGCTCGGCAAACACGGGGCACGTGTGCACAGCCCGGGGGTCTCGGCAAAGATGGGGTGCGTGTGCACAGCCCTGGGGGTCTCGGCAAACACGGGGCACATGTGCACAGTCCCGGGGAGCTCAGCAAACACGGGGTGCATGTGCACAGTCCCAGGGGGCTCGGCAAACAAGGGGCACGTGTGCACAGTCCCGGGGAGCTCAGCAAACACGGGGCACATGTGCACAGTCCCGGGGGGCTCAGCAAACACGGGGCACGTGTGCACAGTCCCGGGGGGCTCGGCAAACACGGGGCACGTGTGCACAGCCTGGGGGTCTCGGCAAACACGGGGCACGTGTGCACAGCCCTGGGGGTCTCGGCAAACACGGGGCACATGTGCACAGTCCCGGGGGGCTCGGCAAACACGGGGCACGTGTGCACAGCCCGGGGGTCTCGGCAAACACGGGGCACGTGTGCACAGCCCGGGGGTCTCGGCAAACACGGGGCACATGTGCACAGTCCCGGGGAGCTCAGCAAACACGGGGCACATGTGCACAGTCCCGGGGAGCTCAGCAAACACGGGGCGCGTGTGCACAGTCCCGGGGAGCTCAGCAAACACGGGGCGCGTGTGCACAGTCCCGGGGGTCTCGGCAAACAAGGGGCGCGTGTGCACAGTCCCGGGGGGCTCGGCAAACACGGGGTGCATGTCCTTCATCGGGGTGCACGGCTGCCTGCCGTCCTGCTGGGCGCCGAGGGTGCAGCTGAGCACCGTCTGGGGCAGGGGGACCTCAGGGCCCGGCAAGGAAGCCCAGACGCACGGCCACCGAGTCCCCCCTCGGGTCACCAGCCCGCTATCCCCGGGCTGCAGCCTGCGGTCCTAGGTGCCGGGGGCCTCACCGTTGCCTTTGAAGCACCACTTCTTCTTCTGATACGCAATGAAGCTGGACACGGCGCCGCCCAGGGCCACCACCACGGCCCCGACGATGCCGGAGATCATCCCCGGGGCGTCCCCTGCGGGCAGAACCACAGGCGCCGTGACCGGGGGGACGTCCGTGCGGCTCTGCCCAGACAGGGCCCAGTCCCGGGGCGACCGTGCAGGGACCCCCACTGGCTCCTGAGCCCTGGCCAGTCCACCCCCCACGGCCCCCGGCCCTTCCTCGGGACACCAAAGGGGAGCCCCGCTGCCGTCCCCCGAGGGGCACCCCTCTTTCCGGCTCCCCAAAATGCACGTCTACGGTGGCAGTCCCTTTGGCTGCACACCCTACGTCCAGGGAGGGACAGCCCCCGGCCCCGCCCATCCGCTGACCGGTGACCCCCGCAGGGTCCTAACCCACGGGTGCACCGCAAACCCCAGAGCCCGGGAGCCGGGCGCACGTACCCTGCGTCTCCCCGTCGTTCCTGGAGCTCCCGCCACCGCTGCCACCTCTCGTGTCACCGTGTCCTGTTGCAACAGACGGAGACGGCTGGTGAACCCCTGGGCCCCGGGCCGGCGGGGACATTTTTGCGGAAGGCACAGTCCTGTCCAGCTCCGGTGGCCTCGGGCTCTGAAGGAAGCTCCGCAGGAATGACCACGAAGCCACTGACCACGAAGCCACTGACCGTCAGGACGTCCCTGAGCTGCTCGAGGTCCCTCCTGTCTTCCCCGCACTGGCCCAGGACCTAACTCAAACCGTCCTTGGGGACGTGTGGGCTCCCGGACGCCCACGTCCCCGCGCGTCCTCCCCGGGCCTCGGGGCTGCTGTCCCCACGTCTGCGTGGACACGGGCCGGGCACCACCGTGGACAGAGTTCCCAGCCCTCCGTGGTCCCCAACAGCAGGAGGGCGACCGGCGGTGGGTGGACAAAAGGGACAGCCCGAGGAGCCACCCTACCTGTGTCCCCATCCGAGAGGTCATCGTCGGAAAATCCGCCTGCGGGGGAAAAGCAAGAGTGTCACCGCCACGGGGACACGGCCGGGAGGGTCTCGGGGTCTTTGCAGCGAAAAGCGAAACCGCATTGGCCTCCGAGGCACGTGTTTTGGGGGGAGGCTGGTGACCCCACCCGGGTCCTCCATGGTGCGAGACACAATGACACGCCATGACGGCGGGGCTCCCTTTCCCACCTCGAGTGTCACCCACCATGTTGTCACCAAACCTGTAAAAAAAACGTCAATCATAACGGAGACACGCGTGCAGCCACGGGCACCCCCACGCAGACTCCCTGAACGTCACGGTTTCATCGGCGCTGGATTGGGGACACGGGTTGGGGACGCTGGCCGGTGCAGGAGGCCTGTGGTGACCACATGGACGTGCTCCCGTGCACGGTGGCCACACAGGGACTCGTCAGGTGCGTGGGGGACAAGGGGGACAACACAATTGTCCGTGTGACCTCCTGCCCTGGTGACCGCAGGCCCCCGAGATGTGCTCCTGTTTGGGGAAAGAGGGAGCGGGACAGACAGACGCCTGCTGACGTGACAAAGAAGCCACGTTCCTGTCCAGCCAGGCAGGCGTGTCCCACGTGTCCCATGCCTTCAGCCTGTCCTGGGCCTCGTGGCCGAGGCGAACGACAGCCCCGGGAGGGACCTGGGACGCCTCGTCGGACAAGCTAAGGCGGACACGGGCCGGATGGGCACGTCCGAGCGGTTCGTGGCTACGTGGCTGGGGACGCAAAGCACGGATGTCACTTCCGTGTGACGGGGATAGGCAGAGCGTCCCGCGCGTGAGCCCGGGGACAGCCGTGTGCGTCCACGGCATTCCGAGGACAACGGCGTTTTGTTTAAGAAAATTGTCCTAAAACCATGGTGACGCCAGCGATCGGACTTGCAGCTCGGTCCCCGGGAACCTCGGGGACACACGTGGGTTTGGGGAAGTCGCGATTCCACCAAAGCGGGAGAAACCGAACGTTTGCAGCGCTGCAGGGTGACGGGAGTGCACGCGGCCACGAACACCGTCCGAGTGACACTGCCTGGTGACAGACGTGGGTACAGAACGGTCACCACCCCCGGGACTCACGCCCGCTCACGACGGCCCCTGAGCTAAAGAAGAACGGTCCCTGCGTCACCTTTGTGATGTGTTAAGAACGTGGACGGACGTGTGTCAGGCCACGTTCAATGCCGTCCGGGGCCACCGGTGGCCCACGGCCCACAGGTGGGACAACCTTGCCTTCGGGCGCCCCCAGAGCGGGGCCCTGCACCCAGGAAACGGCTCAGTAAAACCCCAACGACGTCCTCGCATCCTGCCCTCCGGTCCTGAGACGCTAGCGTCCCTTGGCCCCAAGAGACCCAAGGTGGGTCACCCGTCACGTCCCCTCCGTGGGGACACACAGAGCTACGGGGTCTTACTGGACGTCTGGTGCTGCTTGGGGGTCGGATGTGGTTTCGGCGTGGGTGGGACGGGCCTCGGTGGCGGCTCTGGGTCACCTGCGTGTGAGAGATGACAGTTGTGATGACACGGGGGCTGCACCGGAGAGCAAACAGCACGTCCGGGAGCATCTGAGCCAGGACCGTGGGACCCTGTGGCGTCCCCTGAGCCACGTCGGAAGACGCATTGTCTCGGGGCCCCCGGGACGCACACGCGCGCTCACGACGGCCGATGAGCTCAAAAACACGTCACTTTTGTGATGTTTGAAGAACGCGGACGGACGTGTGTCAGGCCACCTTCAATGCCATGCGGGGCCACCGGTGGCCCTTGTCCCACGGATGTGACAACCTTGCCTTCGGGCGCCCCCACACCGGGGCCTTGCACCCAGGAAACGGCTCAGTAAAACCCAAACGACGTCCTCGCATCCTGCCCTCCGGTCCTGAGACGCTGGCGTCCCTTGGCCCCCATTGGGTCATCCGTGACGTCCCCTCCGTGGGGACACACAGAGCTACAGGGTGCTACGCGACGTACCGGGCTGCCTGGGTTTCGGGTGTGGTTTCGGCGTGGGTGGGCCGGGCCTCGCGGGTGGCATCGGGTCATCTGCGTGGGAGAGGTGACAGGCGTCATGGCACGTGAGCCAGTCAACGCGGCGGCCACAGAGCGTCCACGGGGTGGACTGAGGGCTCTCAGGTCCCATGGCCACGGCTCAGAGTTTGAAAAGCAGAAGTCGGCCGGCGGGTACAACAAAGCTCACGGGGACAGTCACCGGCCACCCCCACGTCGAGGCTCCCCGACGTGACCGGCGCTGACCGGCGACCCGCCAGCCCGCCGCCTGTGAAGAGGGACTTACCGTGCCCTCCGCCCCCCAGGGCGTCATGCAAATCGAAGTCATCGCCTGCAGGGGGGAAAGGGACCGTCAGAACCCGCGCCGCGAGCCCCTGTGCGCCCACCCATGACAGTCACCAGACAGGTGGACGCGGCTTCGTGCCGGCCGCCGTCTCGTCCACCTCTGGGGACACGGAGGCGCCCGCTGAGGACGTGAGCGCCCACCCCGCCCGCCCACCCCCGGCGCGGCCCGCGGGGCACGTGGCTCATCTTACCGGAGCTGGGCTTTTTGGGGGACAGAGTGGGTTTCTTGTCGTCGTCTAGAGAGAGGAGACAGCTCCGTCAGGGCATCCTGAGGGCAGCACACACGTCGGCCCTCGCAGGTGCCCGCTGAGGACCCGCATGCAGGCGCCCGCCTCCCCGGGGGCCCGGACGCCCTGCACCGCCACCTGGGAGGTCCCCCCACGTCTCCCGGGGACCCTGCTGCCCCCGTGGTGCGCGCCCCAGGACCCGGAGTTACCGAGGTGTCCTGGGGTCGATACACCTGTGCTGCACCCCCAAATTCACGTCCGCCCGGAAGC
Organism: Lyroderma lyra; assembly: GCA_004026885.1. Classification (NCBI taxonomy): domain Eukaryota; kingdom Metazoa; phylum Chordata; class Mammalia; order Chiroptera; family Megadermatidae; genus Lyroderma; species Lyroderma lyra. The sequence continues at coordinate 7,523 of PVJL010016649.1, forward strand.
TCAGAACATGACTACGTTGGAAGTAGTCTCTGCAGGTGGCAGTGGCCACTAAAGACGAGGTGACCACAGAGCTCAAGGGGGAGCCGCTGGGGTCCTCGTGGGACCAGCGCCCCAGTGAGAAACAGGACCCCGGAGCTGAGGAAGGGGGGCCGTCTCATTGCTACTTTATTACCGTATTTGTTTATATTTGTTTATATTTGTTGACTGCAAGCTCCGAACGTCGCAATACTCACCGTCAAAGGCGTCGGCCAAGTTGAAGTCGTCTAAGAGGGAAAAGGAGAAGTTCGGTTAGCCATAGGGGACAGGAAAGAAAATGCGACACGGAGGGCGACGGGCAGCGCAGGCTGAGCCCGCGTCGGGGTTCTCGGAGGTTCCGTGCTGACGCACGGGGACAGGCGGGTGAGGACGGGGCAGGCCATCGCGGACCTCACACAGTGCCACGTGCACAGGCCGAGATACAAAGTAGCAGCTACCGACACAGACACAGAAACAGGCGGCGCCTACGGCCGTTCTGCAATTGTGTTTCCACTTGGAGCGTCCGGATCGCTGTACGCTGTGACCTTCACGAAACTGCTGTGACCTTCACGAAACTGCTGGGAAACTGGCACTTGGGCCCTACTTTTCCTCGTATACTTTGTAGCTGTTCACTGATACGTGTGCAGGCTGTAAGGCATCACCTGGGCGAGTGTTGCAGACGTTTCTCATTGCTCGTCCTGGACCACAACGTGCACTTCACGTAGTTACTTCTATCAGCGCCGCTTACAATTCTTCCAACCATTCTAAACAGTTACTATGTTTATTCTATTTTCTGTCATCTACGCTTCTATTTATTGACTTGTACAGCTCCCACGATACATTGTACCGATTATACATGCTCCGTGCGGGTGGGAGGGGGGCACGTGGCGCCCTGGGCTGCTCTGCTCCCGTGTGTCACATGCAACACATGCAGGGTCCCCGGGCTCCCCGGGAACTGAAGGGTGGCAGGTGAGGCGACGGGAATGCAATGTGGGCTACGCGCAGGGGCCCGGACGCCCTCCACTGCCCCCAGGACGTCCCCCCACGTCTTCCAGGGACACTGCTGCCCTCTGCTTTGGGCTCCAGAGCCTGGCGTGACAAAGGGGTCCCCCTCCCCCAAATGCATGTCCTCCCCAAACCTCAGAACGTGACTGCATTTGGAAGCTGAGTCTCTCTGCAGGAGGCAGTGGCCACATAAAGACGAGGTGACCACAGAGCTGATGGGGGAGCAGCTGGGGTCCTCGTGGGACCAGAGCCCCAGTGAGAAGCAGGACCCCGGGGCCGAGGAAGGAGTGCTGACCCTCGGGAGGGCCTCTGGACTTCCCTCCCCTTACTGGGACGCTCTGTCCCAGTGCCACACATCTCAGCGCATGCCCCACACTGTCACAGCACCTCTGGGGTGTCCGGACAGCCCCTCAGCGGGAGCCCTGGGTGCAGTCTGCAGCTGCAGATGTGGTGGGGGAGACGCCAAGTGACTCACACAGGGTGCGGCCATCGCCCCGCCCCAGGGTGGCGTGAGTCACCCCCGCAGCCACTCCCCGCTGACACCCCATTGATTCCGGCCACCTTTTCCTTCCTTTTCCTTCCGAGGTGACCCGGCGTGCTGACACAGCACCTTGGGAACCCCCAAGGCCACACCCGGTGTGACCGGTGCACCCCAAGGGGACACGCATGCAGCGGGAGGCCAGCGCCGGGGTTCTGTTAGATCCTGGGGTGACGCAGGAAGGGGCCCAGTCAGGGGACAGAAATTCGCACGGGGACAAACCGCAGGCCTCACACTGTGGTTCGTGCGCGGGACGTGCACACGTCAGTAAACACGCACCGGCTGCCGGTTACAGAAACAGATGTAGACTCAAAATAAAGCCGAAATATGTAGCATAACCGGTTGTAAAAACGATCGGTTATATCATTTATACTTGGAACTTGTGTAAACATAAATAAAACACAGACTAGGGAAATTAGAATAAAAAGGAAAGGGAAATATTTCATAATAATTGTAAAATTATCAAGGATATAATTTACACATGGACCTTGTATAAATAAATATAACAAATTATAGAAATAACAATAGGATTGAAATAAAACAGACACATTTATCATAAACTATATAAATTATACAGTTTACACCAGGAACTTACAAATCATATAAACAAATATATAAAATTCAAATAGAAATAATTTCTAAAACTAAAATGAGAATAAAACTCTTCTTATAATAACAAATAGAAATAATTTCTAAAACTAAAATGAGAATAAAACTCTTCTTATAATAACAAATAGAAATAATTTCTAAAACTAAAATGAGAATAAAACTCTTCTTATAATAACAAATAGAAATAATTTCTAAAACTAAAATGAGAATAAAACTCTTCTTATAATAACAAATAGAAATAATTTCTAAAACTAAAATGACAATAAAACTCTTCTTACAATAACAAATTATATAAATTACAAATTCTATAACGTACACAGAATGTACAAATCACATAAATATATATAACTAACATGTAAATCAGAGGAAAATAGAAATAAAATATGTGTATAATAGTAAATTATAGAAACTCCCAAATATGCCATGTGTTTATAGCTAAAATGTGTCAATCATAGGAATAGGTTGGAAATGAAATATGAATATTTATAATAAAAAAATGTAGGAATTAGATAATTTTAAGAGGTCTGTGGGAAAAAATCCAGCCATGGGGGCGGGTAACAAGAAGTTACATGACTGGATACTTTCCCGACAGCCCTTGTATCATTTGTGTTATAAAATGTTTATATTTTCGTTGCATATATTTGTGATTCGTACACTCTGTATAAGTTACATTGTTTGTCATTTATATTTGCTATTGTCATGCTATTTTTCATTCTAATGTTGCTCCTATAATTTATTGCTCTTTTAATTTCATCACATTTCAGAAGTCATCCACCCAGGACTCGTCAGTTCGGTAACGAAATAATTTAAAGAGACAGAAACTGTGGAAATCGGGTTAGAGCAGACGTAAATGACATAGTTAAAAGAAATTACAAATTGGGTCACACGGTATACACATCGACGTACGCGGAAATAACGTAGAGATTTCAGAAATAAGCTGTGGGGGGTTAGAAAGTTAGGCGGTTGGAAGGGTCCCCGGACTTTTTGATGACAAGATACAACTGTTACAAAATAGCAGCGAAAGCGGCTGGGATGGACTTTTCAAGGGCCTTCCACCTCCGCGGAAGCTTCTAGATGGCACAGCTGACCCCCCCCCAGGGCACTCTGTTCAGCCTGGCACACCCGGAGACCCCTCCCCTCGCCCCAACCATTCGTGTCCATGGCGGGGACCCCACGCCCCGCTTCGTGTCACCTAGTCACACTTGCTCAGGGCACGACCACCCTTGACTGCTGTGTCCCTGCACCCCTGGTCTTTCTGAGGCGCTCCCCCAAACTGGAAGCTGCGGGACCCCCCCCACACACACACAAAGCGACAAGGACAGGACCCGGCAGCCAGGTGTGCACTGTGCATCTGGCGTCCGGTGACTCCTGAGGACAGACTGTGCTTAGGGACGAGGCAACTCGGTCACCGCGGTGCCCGGGGTGTCCGACAGGTGCCAGCGCCCCCGCGAGCACCCTGCGCAGGAATTGACACAGCGCGGGCTCCTCCACCCTCCTGGGGCTTTCACCGGGTCCCCGGGGGCAAAGGCCAGCTTCCCAGGTGCAGCCGCCACTCCCTCCCCCGCCCCACAAACACTCTTGTTACATTGTGTCAGGCTCAGCCAGATCCCCCCAGATTACGTGTTGTGCTGCGGCTGCAACTCTGTGGCACTTCTCACACACACGCACGCCGGGGTTCCATCCAAAACCCCCCGAGTCGGCCAGAAAGCAACCAGCCGGCGTTCCAGAGAGGGGTGTGGGTTTGCATCAGCTCCCCAACTCCCTGCACGGCTGTCACATGGTAACAAATATGCTCCTACCTCCGCCCAGGCTGTCACATGGTAACAAATATGTTCCTACCACCAACCCGGCTGTCATATGGCAACAAATGTGTCTCTTATCACCGCCCAGACGTGCGCCGGGGACACCAACACCCCAGCTGGTGCAGAGTTTGCATTTCCTCTCGGCTCCCGCCTTGTGTTTTCTTTTTTGCAACACTTGCGGGCCTGGCGCCCTCACGCACGGCCTCGGGCGTCCGAGAAAGCCCGGGTGTGAGGACTGGCCGCTCACGCGGGGCGGGGCGGCGGGAGAGAGAAAGGGAAGTCTCCGGTTTCCTGTTTAGGGGTTCCTAAACCCGGCGCGAGGAGTGAGGCTCGTGCGCGCCCGCCCAGCGGCAAGACTGAGTCATTGGGAGACAAAGCTGAAACCGCCCCACGGACACCTACCCCGGAAACTGAGACACAGGACTGGGTGGGGGGCGGGGCAGAGACAGACAGAGAGGCAGAGGGAGAGAGACGTGGAGAGAGAGACAGAGAGAGGCAGAGGGAGAGAGACACACAGAGAGACAGAGGGAGAGAGACGTGGAGAGAGGCAGAGGGAGAGAGACACAGAGAGAGAGAGAGACAGAGACAGACACAGAGAGAGACAGACTGAGAGGCAGAGGGAGAGAGACACAGACACAGAGAGACAGAGACACAGAGACAGACACAGAGACACAGAGGGAGAGACAGAGAGACAGAAAGAGACACAGAGAGAGACACACACACACAGAGAAACAGAGACAAAGAGACAGATAGACAGAGACACAGAAAGAGAGACGGAGAGATTCCAGAACAGGAAGTCGTCTGAAGATGCACAAAAGGTGTCCCTGATGCCCGCAGAGTGGCAGGTCTTTTGCAGCTGATGTTATGTGTGCGGATCCAAGGGGGCGGCCGGAGGGGGGTCCCGCAGAACCCATGGGTGGTGGGTGAAGGGGGCGGGACAAAGCCCGGCAGGGAGATCTCTGGGGCTGGATGCAAAGCAACACGGAGAGACGCAGACATGTTCTGCACAGGCAGCTGCAGGACAGTAATGACCGGCCTTTACAGCTCAGCGACGGTGCTCGGAGAACACGACAGCAGGGAGGGGTTCTGTGGTCTCCTGCTTTGGTGCACTGAGGGGTGCCCTGAGGGGCCTAGAAAAAGGGGTGACTCTGCCATTCCAAGGCTGTTTTATCTCCGATGTGAGGCTCACTCAGGTTAAAGACTGACCTTTGTCAGGGAAGCCACAGGCCCAGGCCGGGACTCCCCGGGGCCACTCGGGAAGAAGCCTCACCACCTTGGGCCCCACGGAAAACACACTCACAGGAACAACAGCCGATCAGCTACCCCCCCAAAAAATCCCCCCCAAATCCCATAATGTTTTTAAGAATGTTTACAGGTTGCTGTTGGGCCATCCCGGATGTGGGCCACCCCTGATCCACGCACAGGACGTCCATGTCCCCTCAGTGAGGACGGCCAACGCCCTCTGCAGACATTTCCAGCTCTGCCCTGGCTCTACCCAAAGTGGAGTCACATCTCTCCTTCTCCCGCCCCCTACATTCCCAGGCTGTCCCCCAGGAATCACTGAACCAACCTGGGGGACACAGGGCCCCGGGACCCAAAGACTCCCAGCACCCCAGTGGGGACCTGGACTCTGCCCGCACTAAATTTCGTAGGCACCATGCAAACCAAGCGACAGGTGTGCACTTCACAGCACAGCGCGTCCTGGGTCCCCCGAACCAGAGTGCAGACCAACGTCCCACATCAGCCTCCACCTCTGTCTTTGCAGCAACGTGTCCCTGTCCCCAACCCCGGTGGGGAAGCAGGGAGGAGCCCTCGCAGACATGTCTCGTGAAGCCCCGTCGGTCATCTCCGCTCCTCAGGGGCCAGGCTGGCTCCCCTCAACTGCCCCGTGTCCCCGTGTCCCCATGTCCCCATGCATGCCCAGCTGCCTGCAAGCCCACGATGTCAGCTGGACGTTGTGCAGAAATCACACGATTCCCAGCTAACGCTGTTCTGGTTTTCTTTCTCCGTAAAAATTACAAAGTGTCACAGGGGTGGAAAGGACACCTCGGAGACCACAGTCAGAACATTATAACAACTATGGATGGGCCAGGTGGGTCCTAGACTCAAGGACAGTCAGACACATTGTAACAACTACAGACGGGCCAGGTGGGTCCTAGACTCAAGGACAGTCAGACACGTTGTAACAACTACAGACGGGCCAGGTGGGTCCTAGACTCAAGGACAGTCAGACACGTTGTAACAACTACAGACGGGCCAGGTGGGTCCTAGACTCAAGGACAGTCAGACACGTTGTAACAACTACAGACGGGCCAGGTGGGTCCTAGACTCAAGGACAGTCAGACACATTGTAACAACTACAGACGGGCCAGGTGGGTCCTAGACTCAAGGACAGTCAGAAACATTGTAACAATTATGGATGGGACAGGCGGAAGGGACATGGCACAAATGTCAGAGGACTACACTGTCCACCGGAAGCTACTATAAATGAATACTGTCAACAGTCACCCGAGAAAATAATTTTTTAAGACACGTTTGGGGACCCTGACATGCAGTCACAGACGGGCCAGCACCAGCTTCGTCCCCTACACCCAGGGTCGTCCTCGCCACCCCCTGAGGTCTTTGAATTTTGCACCGATCCAGTTGTGGGGGTTCCAGGGGGAGGGGGGTCCCATGTGCGTGTTTAAACATCGCTCTTCCCCGAGGAGACAGTGTCCCTTCCTGGGTGACCAGACGCCCTTGGGACCCAGGTCCCTGCAGCCCGGCTCAGGAAAGAAGTGAGCTCACGAGGAATGAACAAGTGTGTAGCTAGAGAGCAAACAAAACCAAACAAAAAACCAGACAGGTGGGGGGAGCCGTCCCACTGGGATAAACACTGGGGGGAGGGACCCACAGGCCCCCTGAGAACACAGGCTTCCCCGGGGCGGCCACGTGGGGTGAGGAAGGGAATGTGCAAAGGAAGAGGAAGCAGGAAACGCATCTGGCCGCCCAGCTTCCCGGGGCCTGTCCCACATGTCCCCACCCCCGCCCCGGCCCAGGCCAAAGTTTCTCCGAAGTCACCCCCCAGCCCTTCTCTGTCCCCAAGTGCGTCCCCAAGTGCGTCCCCCGCCCCTGAGGCTCCGGTCTGGACACCACGCTGCCCCAGGGAGCGCGCTGGCCCCGTGCGTCCCCAACCGCCTTCCTGGGGACCCGGGACCGCGTGCGGGGGTCCGCCTGCAGCCCCGGAGCCGCGCGTGGCCGGGAGGGACTCGGCGCTTTTCCCGCCGGCGGCCGCTGACTTGGCCCTGCCCCCCGCGCACCCGCTTTCCGCCCGGCCCGTGCTCGGGCTCCCGGCCGCGTCCAAATTTAGGCCGGGAGCTCCAGGGCGTGGCCCGGAGGGGGACGCGGGACGCAGGACGCAGGACGCAGGAGCGCGCCCCGGCCCGGGCCCCGGAGAGGGTCCCCCGAGTGGGGGAGCCATCCCAGCCCCCCCGTGCGTCCCCGGGGTCCCCGCAGCTTCCCGGGCGGCCGCCGAAGGGCGAGCCCACCCGCCCGGGAAGGAAGGGGGCGGCGAAGGGCAGGGTCCCCGGGTGCCGCCGGGGTGCCCCCCGCCCGCCCGCGCTCACCCTGGGCGGCGCTCCGAGCGCTCAGGAGGCCGAGCAGCAGCAGCAGCAGCGCAGACACGACCCAGCGCGCCATGGTGCCCCCGGCGCGGCGCAGGGACGATCCCCGGAGTGCTCGTGCGGGCGGCGGCGGCGGTTGGGAACCCCCCCATAGCCGGGGCGGGGCCCGGGCAGGGGTGGGGGAAGGGGTGCGGCGTTCGCCCCGCCCGCGGCCAGGCACCCTCCCCCGCCCGGCGCAGGGTCCGGCGCGCGGGGATCGGAAGGCAGCGGCCTGGATGCCCCCCACCCCCGCCCGGGGCGGACTCCGGGGCGCCCTAGCACCCCCTCCCTCCTTCCTAAGGCGTTGGGGTGCGCGCTACACGCCCCCAACTTCAGGGCAAATCCCCTCACGGCTCCAAACACCGGGGAGCTCCCGCGTCCCGTTATCCCGTTACCCCACCCTCACAGCGCGCCGAGCCCAGTGAAACCCCGTCCCTTCTCAGGGAAGTGTGGGCCCCTCCTGGCCTCGACAGCCCCCCCTGAAGACGCCAAGGGCCACCGCACCCTCCCAGGAGACCGCTAACAGGCGCCAAGTGACATTCTCTGCCTCAGGGAAGAGGGGGCACGGCCTCCCCACGGGGCACTCCCCCAGAAAAATCCAACTTGGACTCGCAGAGTCCCGAGCACGCGGGCAGCTTTGGGGCACACTGCAGGCGCCCTGACTCCCCAGCCTGATCAGGGAGTGTCCCTCCCTGACCTCCTCCACGCCCCGGGGTGGCGGGTGCGGTCGGGCGGGACAAACGTCATAGACGACAGGCAACAGGCGGCTCGGGGTCTCTGGGGAGAGTCCCAGGTCCCCGTGGCCCCGCGGCTGTCCTTCGGTGCCCCGTGGTTACTACGTATCCACGTTTACATTTATATAATTCGTGTGTCTACATATATATATACTATGTGTACGTGTGTGTGTGTCTGTGTATATACACTATGTGTGTGTATATACTATGTGTATATATGTGTGTGTGTATATATATACTATGTATCAATGTGTGTGTATATACACTATGTTTATATATATGTGTGTGTGTGTATATTATGTGTGTATGTGTGTGTGTATATTTAATGTGTATGTGTGTGTGTATATAATGTGTATGTGTGTGTATATACACTATGTATGTGTGTGTGTATATACTATGTAAGTATGTGTGTATATACACTATGTGTATATATGTGTGTGTGTGTATATAATGTGTATGTGTGTGTGTATATACACTATGTATATGTGTGTGTGTATATATATATACTGTGTATAAATGTGTGTGTATATATATACTATGTGTATATATGTATATGTGTGTGTATATATAATGTGTATATGTGTGTGTGTGTGTATATAATATGTATGTGTGTGTATATACACTATGTATATGTGTGTGTATATATATACTATGTGTATATATGTGTGTGTGTATATTTAATGTGTATGTGTGTGTGTATATAATGTGTATGTGTGTGTATATACACTATGTATATGTGTGTGTATATATATACTATGTGTATATATGTGTGTGTGTATATATACTATGTGTATATGTGTGTGTGTATATATATATACTGTGTATAAATGTGTGTGTATATATATACTATGTATGTGTGTATATACACTATGTGTATATATATGTGTGTGTGTGTATATAATGTGTATGTGTGTGTGTATATAATGTGTATGTGTGTGTATATATACACTATGTATATGTGTGTGTATATATATACTGTGTATATGTGTGTGTATATGCATCTATTTTTTTAAATGAAGGCATGAGCTTGCAATTTCACCCACGAGGCTGCAGGGCCTGGAGCCCCACCACCGGCTGAGCCAGATTCCTGAGTCACAGGCCCGCACTGCGCTCGGGGGAGCCCGCCCCGCCCCCGCCCCTCCTCCCGCCGGCTCCCCGGCCCCGCCCCCGGCCCGCCCCGGCCCCGCCCCTGCGCTGCCGCCCCGCCCCCTCCGCCCTGCTGGTCACAGGCGGCTGCCCTGCACCCACCTCAGGGGTCTGCGCGAATCCTCGCGGTTCAGAGGCCCCAGCGTGACCAGCCACGCCTGCAAACGAGGGGGTGAGGGGGAGAGTTTCTCCTCTTGGCCAGGAGAACCCCAAAGACGGGAGTGGGGTGCGGAGGCGTGGACATGATGTAATGGCCCTCCGGGAAGGATACAAGTAACAAGCAGCAAACACAAACGGCCCGGGCTGCGTTACTTTCTCCAGCGCGCGTGGGCTGGCGGCCCAGCCAGCCTCCCCGGCCCTGCCCCCCGTGCACCCCCTCCTGGCATCGTCTTCTACCCCTCCCCCACTCTGCCTGGAGTCCACCGGTCAGTTCTGTCCAGTTTCCCGGCCACCCGGCTTGGGACCTCCGGGGGAGGCCGGGGACTGACCCCTCGGGGGTGTCACGATGGAGCAAGGCAGACGCCGGAGCAGCTGCAGCCGTTTTGGTACCTCGAGGTAAGGCAGGAGGAACAGAAAGCAGTGCTTCCTGCTGAGACCCCGGCTGCCTTCCTGGAAACTTCCTGTTACGTCTGGAAGAGACCCATCCCTGCCCCGTCGCCAGCCGACCCCTGCTTTTCCCACCCTCCACGTTCCAGAAGATTCTGCAGACAGGACGCCTCTTGACCCTGAGGGGCTGGGTCTCCATCGTCAGCCCTGACACATGCGCTGGGTCATGCTCTAGTCGGCTGTTCTGCAGACGCCTTGGTGCCAACGTTCAAGGTGGTGGAAGGGGACCAGGAACCTCGGCTGGCGCCCCTGTATGAGCGCTGGCAGGATGACACTTGTGGGGACCCCATGAGTGCACCCCTGCTGGGCCTGTCCCCCGGGCACCCCTCCATGGGGGGTGCACATGGCTCGGGCCCCCTCACCACTCGGCGTCTGCGTGCCCAAGGCGAGCTTGTCTCTGCACCCCAGAAAGCAGAACCTCCCGGGCTTTTTTGCTGCCGGTTCCTCCGGCCTGGGGCAGAAGTCCCCTGCTTGGGCTTGACATCCTGTCCTGGTGGGGCTGTCCCCACCGCTTGTGGGTGACAGAGATTGATGGCCTGTGCGGGTCATAAATCATTGCGGGGAGTGGGTGGTTTCCCATCATGCACGTCGCGGGCAGAGACGGTTGGAGCCGCGTCCACAGGAAACACCACCCGTCTCTGGTCACAACGGCCCGTCTCTGTTGGTTTCCTGACCGCAGTGCCCACTGTGGTCACAGCCGGGGGCCCGGCGACCTGGCCCTGCACGGCCTTGCTGGGTCTCACAGTGACCTCCCAGCAGATCGAATACACGGTTACAAAGTTGCAACTTGCAACACAATTTCAAAGTCAATGTCTTGTCTGTGTCGATGCCTCCAACTGTAACATTTCGAGCTTCTTTTGTAACAAAGAAGTGACATTGTCTTCGTTCAGCTGTTTGTTGCATGCCGACACATTTCCCATCAAAAAATACTCAACACACACCATGTGGCATGCGTTAGATTTGGGTGTGGATCGATGAGACGCTCATCGGTGACATGAATGGATCGCGATGTGTCACACCACGTGGCACAGAACACGTCCCTGCAGGTGGTCATCCACGCCACAGGGCACCACCACCGGGAATCCCATCACTGGGCAAGAGCGTTCTGCATTTGGTGGGGTGTCCTCAGAGGCCCCTGCAGAGGGGTTAAAGGTGCAGGCGGACCCCCCCCTGGGTTTTGGGGCTCTGTCTGCTGGCGTGGCCCCCCGAGTGGGGAAACACTCAGGGGTCGAACGAATTAACGTAGAAACAGAAAAACAACAGAAAACAGAAACGGCCTCGGGCGGGGACCCACTTGGTCACCAGGCGCTCAGCTTGAGATGTCCCCGAGCCCAGGCATCTGTTTTGTGTTCGCCGTCTCCATGGAGACCTGGTGTCCTACCCGGAGGCGCTAACCACAAAGAAAGAGGGCGGAGGTTCCTGGTCCCCGTGGGTGACATCGGCCGCCCCACGGCGGGTCTTTGTTTCTTTCAACGATGACGGAACTGAAAGTGTCCGATGGGGAAGTCCTCGCAGATTTTCAAACCCGTTGTGGTCGCCCCGGCTCCTCTAAAGGACAGAACTCAGAGCCGGACAGGAGGGGAAAAGCCAGGATGCGTGTCCAACCCCCAAGGAATCCGAGGACCACCGCACGCCGGCCACTGCGCACGCAGACCCCGCAGGTGCACACAGGTGTCACCCTCTTTGCGTGGGACACACTGTGCGCACGGTGCTGCCTCGGGCCGTGTGTCTGTCTGTCCATGTGTCTGTCCCTCCCCTCCAGCCACTCCCCCACCTCGCGGTGCAGAAATAGCAAAAGCAACCCACGGGCGATGACCTCTGCACCCCTGTCCCCTTGTAGACGGAGCAGAACAGGGTGTGGGGGGGGACCCCCACGTGTGTGTCGATAGGAGAACCCCTGTGGGGAGGCAACGGCTGCAAACCCCACGGGCAGCAGATTGCGGGGTGTCCCCCGTGTCCCCGAGGGCTGGGTGCCCCGCGGCCGGTGCAAATCGTGCTGTTGCAACTGCCCTTGCAGGTTCTAGCACCCCGAGTTTGCTCACGGAGCCCGAGGAAACCCTCGTGTGTGCACACAGGATGAGGACTCCCCGTGTGCCCTGCGCACCCCGATTTTCCGCTCACAGATTTGGGCAGAAGCCAGTGGGCGTGGCACGCAGCAACCGACAGAAAACCGGCCGCCAGCGTGGGTGACGTCACAGGGCAGCACGGCGCTGGCACGGTCACGAGGACACGGTTTTCGCAGGCACCTGGACAGCGTCCCCCGTCCCCCGTGGTGACACTGTAGACGCTCGGTTCCCGGACACCCAAGGGGACAGGTGGGTGGAGGGAGGGCTGTCCAGTCTGGGGTCCCTCATGGGGGCCGTCGCTGGGAGCTGCCACCCCTCCAAGGGCTTCCTTCACCCCCTCCCGCCGGCCCCCAATGCCCAGCCAGCTGTGACTGGACACAGGGACCCTTGTTGCGGGCGTGGGCACCTGACCGGCCTGGCCGGCTGCCCAACATTTTTTCCAAAAGTCACTGGCGTGCTGGTTTCCGTGCAGCGTGCACACACATTCCTCTGCCACCGCCACCGCCCCCGGCTGGGCGCACGCCCAGGGCTCCTCCCCATGGCGCCTCCTGCC
>PVJL010016650.1:0-20455 GCA_004026885.1 Lyroderma lyra
CACGCACACATGCACACACACACTCACACACACAGCACACACACACACACAGCACACACACACAGCACACACACACGCAACACGCACACAGCACGCACACACGTGCGTGCACACACACAGCACACACAGCACGCACACACGCGCGCACACACACACACACAGCACACACACACACAGCACACACATACAGCACACATGCACACGCACACACACGCACACACTCACACACACAGCACACACACTCACAGCACACACACACAGCACGCACACACGTGCGTGCACACACACAGCACACACAGCACGCACACACGCACACACTCACACACACAGCACACACACAGCACACACACAGCACGCACACACGCGCGCACACACACACACAGCACACACACACACAGCACACACATACAGCACACATGCACACGCACACACACGCACACACTCACACACACAGCACACACACACACAGCACACACACACAGCACGCACACACATGCGTGCACACACACAGCACACACAGCACGCACACATGCGTGCACACACACACAGCACACACATACAGCACACACGCACACGCACACACACACACACAGAGCACACACACGCGCGCACGCACACACACACAGTACACACATACGCACGCGCACATATTATGAACTTACTAAAAATTCTAACAGACCAGAAAGTTATCAAAGGAAAACGAATGGACTGTGAATGTTTTGAAGACATCAGAGCTGAAAGCTCCTTAGGGGCTGTGGGGTCCTCTGGTTTTCAAAGTTTGTTTTAGCAGCAGAAGCTTCCTTCAGATAAAATCTTACAGGAAAATCCGCTCTGATCCGGTTGAGAATGCAGCTGCTTTGGCTGAAGCAGTTGGCAGGTGGACGTGACCAAAACAGTCATTCTATGTGCATTCTCCCTTCCCCTCAACACCCCACCCCTCCCCAGACACCTTCATCTGCCACAGGGGCCACCAAAGTCTACCATCTGGAATCCAACTCAGGAAGCCCAGACCCAGCAAGGGCCAGGACATGCCCATGGCCATGCAGTGAGTGGTGGCAGAGCAGGGTCACTTGCCAGGCTCCTAGCCCTGTCTCCAAATGACTGTCCACCCACTGTCTCACCAAGAGCCTGCTTGGCCATTCACAGTCATGGTGCACAACAAGGCTCCAAGTCGGTCCCAGCACTGCCTGGTTTCCCTAGCACTGACCATCCACATGCCCCCAGCTGTCAGTTTGGTTTTAGGGTTCCGTCCAATTTAAGTTCTCCTATTACCAGCATTTCTACCTGTACAAACAACTCGGTAAGGTGTCCAGTGCTGCCAACGTAAGCACCTGGTGGCAAGTTCGCGAACTTAATTGTCAGATTTGGGGGACGACGACAGCTCTGGTGGCCACTCCAGAAAAAGAGTTCCAAAATTGCTTTGAAGGGTGGACTAGGCGCTGGCGTCGGTGCACAGCTTCCCCGGGGGAGGACTTCGAAGCTGACCGTAGTGATACTCAGGTATGCAACACTTCTTCCAGGAGGAGTTTGCGAAATTAATTGTTCGACCTCACATCCTTATGTTAGTATCACACTGTCTTGATTACTATTGCTTTTCAACAAATTTAAAAATCAGGAAATACGACTCTTCCAATTTTGTTTTTCTTTTTCAAGATTAGGTGTTCTGGGTCCCTTGCATTTCCAAGTGCATTTCAGGATCAGCTTGCTAATTTTTGCAAAAAAAAATGGCAACTAGGATTTTGGCAGGGATTGCATTGAATCTGTAGATCAACGTGGGGACTATTGTTATTTTAACAATGTTAAGCCCTCCAATCCATGAATGGAGGTCTTCATTTATTTAGGTCTTTAATTTCTTTCAACGACGATTTATAGTTTGCAGTGCATAAGTCTCACATTTCTTTTGTTAAATTTATTCCTAAGTATTTTATACGTTTTGATGCTACTATAAAATTGTTTTCTTAATTTCATTTTCAAATTGTTCAAAGCAAGTCTAGGGAATTATGATTAATTCTTGTATATTGATCTTGTGTCCTGCAACCTTACTAAAGTTGCTTATTTGTTTATATAGTTTTTTTAGTGGATTTCTTAGGATTTTCTTTTTTTTTTTTTTTTTTTTTTTTTTTTTTTTTTTTTTTTTTTGTGGTTTCCTGGCTGGGAATAGAACCAAGACCATGGCGTTGAGCGCACCGAAGCCCAGCCACTGCACCACCAGGGAACCCCCTCTTAGGATTTTCTGTACACACGATCATGTTATCTGCAAATAGAGATAGTTATAGTTATACTTCTTGCTTTCCAATAGGAATGCCTTTTTTTTTCTTGCCTAATTAATTGCCCTGACTAGAACCTTCAGTACAATATTGAAAAGCAGTGGTTCCTCATCTTAGGAGGAAATATCCAGTCTTCTGGCGAGTTCTTCTCATTTAAAAACTTTATTTTATCCTCAATTATGGCTTCTCCTCCTTCATCCCTTTTGAAACTCCTATTATTGAGAAGTTCGGTCTCTTGCCTCTGTGACTTATGCGTCCCATTTTGTCAATGATCATTTCCGTTCCTTTCTTTTTCATTCTGTTTTGTGAAGGAATTTTTTTCATTTGATCTGCTCACACATTCAGAGGCCCAAGCCTCCCAGCTTCGGGTGGGACTGAGTTCTCTGGTCCCCACAAAGGCCTGGCTGTCAGGCTGTGAGAAGTAACCAGGAAGTTGTCCCCCAGGCCTGACAGTGAACATTCACCACGGCGGAACCTGATGACAGGAGCTGGGAATGTGGGAGGGAGGTTGGGCTCCCCTAGTAGGAGCTGGGGCTCCGGGGAAAGGGGTCAGCACCTCTCTCCGGGATTGCTGGCTAGGCTGGCCTGAGAGATGTGCCTGGCTTAGTTTTCTTAATTGAGTGGGAACATTAAGACCCATTAAGGGCGAACACTTAATGGAACCTCAGGACTTGGCTCCAGGCTTTTCCAGAAAGGCAGGCCCACTCCAGCCTGGGCACTCAGTCCTCCATCTCCCATCGCAAACAGTGGCACTAAGAAGTTGCCCCCTGCTGGGCAGGTACCCAAGGTCCCCTGCACTCCACATCTGGCCAGGTTTCCCCTTGATGGGTCCAGGTGTTTGAGTTACCCTAAGAGGAAGCGGAGGAGTCATCCCCAGTATGACCCCAATAGGTCCCTCTCCCAAGAGTCCTCAGCCTTTGAAGCTGGAGAAACCTAACATGAAGGACAGTTGCTTTTCCTGCCCGGGAGCCCGTGAGGTGGAGCCAGGTGAGAAGCTCCAGCTGGGAACCATCCTCATGGGTGAGGAAGGCAAAATGGGCTGGAAGCAGTTTCTAGTTCCTGCCAGATGGAACCAGAATGCAACAGCAACATTGGTTCCCAGAGGTAACACCTGTACACACACAGGCTGGTCCTGACCCCTGCAGGCACTATGGGAGGGCTGCTCGGGGTCCCAGGGGAGAAGTCACAAGGGTGGGGGGAGATGACTTACCATATACACTGAGGAAGGCACTGTTCTGGGTATGAGGGGGACAGAGATGTGTAGGTGCTCAATAAACACTGAATGAATGAATGAATGAATGAACGAATGAATACAAAGTGTGTTGTATTGCAGGAAAACAAAATGTTAGTAATAACAGAATTGGCTGAGATGAATAGTGTGAATGAGGGTTTTCAAAAAAAGGGGTGCAGGTTCACAGGTGGTTCCCCAAGTCCCCTGAGACATCTGTTGCTGTCTTCACTTCAAAGACACGTGTCTTCACTTCAGTGAATTAGAAATAGAACTTACACTAGTTGATACAAGCCAGACATGGTCTCATTGGTGAATCATCAAAAGCAACCGTGTTTCTCTTGCTTGTTTGTGGTTAGTGAGGTTTGTTTTGGCAACGCCAAGTAACGGAGAAAGTGGTCCAGGGGGTTGGTTCCTCAGCAGTGACACCGCAGGCCAAACAACTTGAAGAAATAGGGACAGAGCAAGGCATCCCATGGGCCGTTCTGGGACTTGGCCTCTGCAGAAACTCAGGTCATCGGCTCTTCATCTCACTGACCTGTGTGACCTCCAGGGGGTCTGAGTTTCACCCTCCGCACAAGGAGGGTGGACGAGATGCCTTTTTAGGACTTTCCAGCTTTCTTATGTGACTGTGGTTCTATGGCAATCCTGGGCTCAACAGACAGCAGAAACCCCATCTTCTTGCCTCCCCCATGAATGGAAAATGCAGCCCGGGAGTCGTCACCTGGCCTCATGTCCTGTACCCACATACATCGTGTCATTAAGTCATTGACTTCAGTGAGCAATCTTTTCAAATCCAAGGATGGGTGATCTCCAGAAACAAATCGTATGGGGCCAATATCCCCCAAAGTGTTAATTTTCTTTTTATCAAAAGAATGGAATACATGAATTCATATACTTTTTAAGGAATAAAGCCTTTATTCAGTAAATGGGAAACATGCTAAACAGACAATGGTTTCACAGGATACATAGTTAAGGAACAGGGGAAGGTGACATGACAGGGAGGGTGCTGGATAAGGGCACAAAGGCTGCTGTGGGGAGCTTGCTTTGTGCTGATTCTCAGCATGCCTGCAAGACGGATTTAGGAGTCCCATCTGTTGGATGAGAATGGAGACTCCGAGAGGTCTGCAAGCTGGGTTTGAAAATGCAGAGCTCTGCCTTCCCAAGCATCCTTGGGCTGGTTAGACAATGACCAATGCCCATCCCTGGCTCTTCCTGCTACGCATAATGCCCTCCAAGAAACAAACATCAGATGCCAAGAAGCCCTCTCCAGAAGCCCGACGCAGCTCATTCCATGAATTCACCGAGTGTTGGGCCAGCCACTTTCCTTCCTCAGTGTTATGTGCCCCTCTCCCCTTTACCAAGAGAAAGATTTGCAGGTCCCTTCTAGCACCAATATTGGTCCTCCTTAAGGGGAAGCTGAATGTCTTTGCTGTTCCAGGGGACTGGTAGTTAACAGAAAAGGATGACGGGGGTACGTGCCTCTCACCTTTGGTACTAGCGTTCATAGTGAACCTGCCATCAACATTTCCGAGCAAACTTTCTTCCAGTTACAGGATAGTAGTAACTTGTCAGACTCCAAGGCAGCAGGGAAAGTCCCCAATCTGGAGGTCAGTCTGGGCCACATGCTTCAACAAACCAGGCTGGGAATAAACGTGCCAGTATCTGGGGGGTCGGGGAGGCGGTCTTCTCAGAGGATTTTGACATACACTGACCTGGAGTAACCCTGACTCTGTAGATCACACCTGGATGTCACCAAGTGACATGGGGCTTGTCCATTTTAGTAGTCTTCTAACTAGTTCTGTAGCCAAGAGACCAGTCTTGACCTTGAGAAGAGAGGGACAAATCAAATTAGGAGGGCTGAACCCCTCTGAGTTTGCTAACAAGAGGGGACCAGGGGGCCCTTTTGAGTTTGAAGATTCAGGCTGAAACAAACAGGGGAAGGAACCTGGAGATGTGACAACCAATTGTTAAGGAACTCTGACGACAAGTGGATGGTGAGGGAGGGGGATGAACATGTAGAGAACCAACCTACATCTGGTGAGAATGATGTTCACCTGCAGAAAACGAGAATGGATGGGCACTCGGAGTTTTGAGTCAGAAAAACCTTAGCTGGAGAACTTTCTACCATTTCTTGTCTTTTGGGGTGAAACCATGCAACTCACAGAGCCTCTTCTCCATCTGGGCCAGGAATGAAAAGACAGCGACTCTTCACTGGCCACCTACTGAATGCCAGGCGCTGCCCAATGCTTGACACGCTCTTGTTCTGACCCAATTTTTAAAAGGTAGATATGATTTCAGTGTTGCCGGGACAGAGTGGGGAGGGAGCAATGCGGAGAAAGCGCAGCAAACTGGGTCTACTTAGGGGAGCGAGACCCAGCCGGCAGTGAGGGTCGCTACATTTTAGGAGAACGAGGATTTCCCAACCAGAGAAAACCTGAACCGTCTACTTTGTGCTGTGTGTTAATGTGATTTCTCACAAGCGGTGGCTTTGGGGCGTTAGGTGGGGCTCTCGTTGCCCTGGGGAAGGTCCTTCAGGTGTTGGTATTGCCCCAAAGCTGTGACTCCCAGTCCCAGCCTTGGCTCTTTATTTACAAAGAGAGGGTTCAGTAGTCGGTGATCTTGACGCCCGTCGGATCCGGGGTGCCCCTCGAGTCCAAACAGGCGGAGAGCACTGCAGGGCCAGGGCTAGAGGGAGTCCTCTGGCCACCACTGACAGCAGCTGGCGCCATCAGCGACCTCTGTCAGTGCCGAGGGCGCTCAGCGTCGGGAGGGGGCACAGCGCTCCACGTGCCGGCCCAACGCCCAGTTCCCTTTAGGCCACGCCCCACCAAAGGCTCCGCCTTACCCCTCAAGGTTCCGACCCTCCCGTAACCGCCCCTCGCGGCCAGCTCCGAAGCTCCGCCCCTCCCAGCGGCCCCGCCTCTCACCGCTCGCCCTGCGCTCGAAGCCCCGCCCCTCCCGCATCCGCCTCTCCCAGCTGCCCCGCCTCTCCCAGCCCCGCCTCCCAGCCCCGCCTCCCAGCCCCGCCTCCCAGCCCCGCCTCTCAAGGCCCGGCCCCTCGCAGCTCCCGGGTCCCTTCTCCCGGAGGCGCGGCGATTGGGGCCCCGCGCCTTTTGTGTCGGGTTTGGGCCGCTGCGCGCGCTCTCCCTTCGGCGGCCGCGGGCTGGGGGACGACGCGCGCGCACTCCCCTCAGCCCGCGGAGGACGCACCCTAGCCTCGGCTCTGAGGCTGAGCTCGCCTCCCGCCTCTCCGTCAGAGGACCGGGGGCGTTGCCGCCCCGAGTCGCGGGCGGGCGCGCGCTCCCCGCAGACGGCCGGACCCAGGCGCAGCTCGCCCCCTCCCCTCCCTCACACTCTCCCCGGCGGCGCGCGCACACGCCGGCCCGGGCACGCGCCCGCCAAGATGGCAGGGTCCGGGGCCCAGCTGTCAGGCGCCGCCGCCGCAGCCCTTCCCCGCAGCTAGCGGCCCGGACGCCCGCCCCGAGAAGATGAGCCTCCGCTGCTCCCCGCAGCCCAGCGAGACGCGGAGCCGCCGCGCCCGGGGCCGGCTCCCCCGCTAACGCCCCGCACCGCGCCCCCGGCCCCGCGCGCCCGCCCCGGCAGCGACAATGAGGTGAGCGGCGCGGGCGCCTCGGCGGGGAGGGCACACGCCGGGCAGCGTCCACAGCGCGGGGACGGCTTCGGGGGCGTCGTGGGGGCGTCGAGGACGGTGGGAGCGCCTGGGGTGTCGGGTGGGCGGCGTTCTGGGGGGAGCGGGCGGTGCCGGCCTTCGCAGCCTGGGGGAGGCACTCGTATGTAGGGGTCCTGGGCTGGGGGAGGCCGACACCCCCGGCAGGTGCGGCAGCGCCCCAGCCTCGTGGCCGCACGAGTTGGCCGACTCCGGCTCGAAGCCCTTCTGGCCTCCGTCTCCCGGGCTCTGCCCGTGGGCAAAGCCTCCTCTGGCCGGTGTTCATAGCCGCATTTCATCTTGTGAAGCGGTGCTTTCCTTCCGTCTGGAGCTGCCTCTTCCTCTCCCCTTTCTCGTCCCCTTTGCCTTTCTTCTTGCACTCCAGTAAAGGGCAAGCTCTGAATTGTACCACTCGTGGATTTACCACCCAGCCAGGGGCTTGCTGGTTATCAAGTCAAGAAATAAAACATTACCAGCAGCCAGGAGCCTGGAATTCTCGCTCCAAAGATAACCCAGCCCTGACTTTTGGGAGATAATCACTTCCTTGCCCTTTTTTTCCTGTGCAATTTTACCTTCTGAACACATATTCCATAAAAACTATAGTGTCCGTAGTTTCATTTTGCCTGTTTTGTGCACTTTATGTAAATGAAGTAATGCAATATATATGCTTTTGTGTCTGGCTCTCACTAGAGATGTTTTCGAAATTTATTCTGTTGTAACTGTTCATTCTTATTGATCCATAATATTTCATTGTATGGCTGTATTATGACTTATTCATTCCAGTGTTGATAAATATTTGAATTGTTTCTTACTTTGGCTATTAACAGTGACGTTGTGAATACTTTTAGATGTCCTCTGGTGCATTCATTTCTGTTGGGTATATGAAGGCTGTCTGGTAAGTACTCAGCCTTGTAATAGGAAAAATAGAGGAATTTATGGCTGGATTTTTTTCCAGACAGCCTATACTTAGTGGAATTTCTAGCTCAAAAGATAGGCAATCTTCAACTGTAGTAGATAATACTGTACCAAGTTGCTAAAGTGTTTGTGCAAATTGACACTCCTACCAGAAAGTGTATGAGAGTTCTTGTGCTCCACATCCATGCAGACACTTGATATTGTCAGTCTTAAATTTTAGCCACCCTGGTAAATGTGAAGTGATGTCCCATTGTGGTTTTAAGTTGTGTTTCTTGCTACCAATGAGGTTGAGCATCTTTTCATGTTTAGTTTGGGCTCTCTTTTATGAAGTGCCTCTTCAGATGTCTTACCCAGTTTTCTTTTGGGGTTTACATGTCTTTTTCTCCCTAATTTGTAAGCGTTCTATTCATAAGAAGATAGCTTTCTGTAACATCTTATAGAAATCTTACTGTTTTGCCTTTCAGCTTAAAAGTTACAGTCCACTTGGAATAGTTTTCTGTATAACTTGGAGAAAAAGTCAAGTTTTATTTTCTACCAGCACCTCGTATTCAGCAGTGTTTATCCAAAAGGTCATCTTTTCCCCATAGCTCTGCAGTAGTACCTTTGTCATCTTCCATTTGGAGTCCTTTTCTTTCCACCTGAAGAATACCCTTTAGGATTCCTTTAGTGCAGGCCTGCTAGGGACAGATTCTTACAGTGCTTGTTTGCAAATGTCATTTATCCTTCATTTAAAACAAAACCACTTTATTGAGATATAATTCACATACTCTAAAATTTACCCATTTAAAGTGGACAGTTCTTAAGTTTTTAGTATTTCCATACTTATGCAGCCAATGCCATAATCTAAATTTGAGATCATTTTTCTCTACTTTAAAGGGTCTTTTCAGCCATTTAAGAATTCTTGGTTTGCTATTGTTTCCTTTTAGCACTTGAAAGATATCTCATTATCTCTGAACTGGATTGTTTCTGTTGAGAAGTCACTTGTCACTTGTTCCTTTGAGAGTTGTCTGTCTATTTCTCAGGCTGTTTTTTAAATGTTCTCTTTGTCTTTGGTTTTCAGCAATTTTTCTATGCTGTTCCTCTTATGGACTTAAAAAAAAAAAGACATTAAATTGGGATTCTTAGAGCTTCTTGAATCTGTGGCTTCATGTCTTTCATTATTTTGGGACATCATCAGTCATTTGTACTTCAGATACGGCTTCTGCCTCATTCTCTCTCACCTTTCCTTTTGGGACTATTATACATGTTAGAACATACCACTCTGTCTTCTGTTTCTTTACCTTCCTTCTGTGTTTTCACTGTTTGTCTCTTTGTCCTTCATTCTGGTCATCTCCTCACTTGTCTTTTTCTCTTCTGCTGTGAATAATTTGCTATTAAATCTGTCAATTGAGGTTTTAATTTCATTAACTATATTTTTTATTCTTTAATTTCCATTTAGTTTTCTTTTTATAGTTTCCAGTTATTTGTCAAAATTATCGATCTTGTCTTTTATCTCCTTAAATATAGTATGTATAATTATCTTCAAGTTTGTCTGATTGTAGCAGTATGTGGGAGTCACTTCCAGTGTCTGTTTCTGTTGGTTTTCACTCATGTTGTCTTTTCTCCTTATTTGCCCAGTTGGCTTTTTTTTTTTTTTTTTAATTTGTGCTAGACATCATGTTGTAGAAACAACTTGAGGCCTAAGATGATGTTTTTCTTTTCTAGAGATACCACATTTGCTTTGTGAGCATTTGGGACACTTACAATCTGGTCACGTCAATGAAGTTTCAGGGATTGAGATATTTCTAAGCTGAGCCTCAGCTCTTGTGAGAGTCAGCCCGTTCTGTTCACCTTTACTCCTGGTGTTCATTTCTTTACCAACACCTTTCCTCCCTAACCCAATGCCCAGCTTTTAGCATTGCTTTTGGAATTGGCAAACATCCCCAAGAAAACTAGCCCCAAATACTGAGTTTACCTCCTGGAGCCTTTAATATACCTCCATTCCCCCAAACCTCAAGCAGCTGTTTATTCTGGTTTTTTTCCCCTGCTTTTCTAGTTCTCTTCAGCTGGAGGATTGTTCTGATTTGCTTAGTCCCTGATGTTGCATTTTCAGAGGCAGTTTAAGTCAATCTTCAATTCTAGAGGAGATTTGAGCTTCCAGGTTTTGGAAGCTGTGGAGAATATTAAACTTATATTCTTGTGTTCTGTTATAACTATATTAGGTTGTCAGAGAAATACTCTGGAATCAAGATAATTTTAAGAATAAACCTTTAATTCCCGTTAATGTATAATTAATTTTTAAGATGGCAGTTTAGTTCCGATCATTATTGTATAACAAAGGACTTTAGAAGCAGATGTTTTCCTCTTTTTTTTCCCACGTTTATTTTTTTCTCCTGTCTTGATTACTTTAATTGTTTATTTGATAAAAATTATCATTTAGCTGATCCCCTTGAATAGAATTTTTAATTTTGATCAACAATAGTAGAATAGCATTTTCAGGTCCCATTCTTTTGGATCAGATAAAAAAAAATCATAGATGTGGGAAATGAAAGTTTTTAAACTGTTTTTCCAAAATGAGATTCTTTTTTCTTTAAGTCATTTGTTTTTAAACAGATTTTTAAAAGTGCTGCTGCCAGTTTAACATAGTTCTCTGTTGCAGACTGTTCATAGTTAAACATCTATACATGTACATTTACATGAACCTCAAGTACTTGGCTTTTGCAAATGAACCTAAATGAATCAGGGGGGTCTATTCATTAACTTCTGTTGTCACCTCATTTGATTTGGATATTTATAAGGAATTTGGTTCATTCATGAAAATACACTTTCCTTTTAGTTTAATCCTGAATTTTTAGAATGAAAATAACATCATTTTACTTGTTAGATACTCTCATGGGAGTACATAGATATGCTGTCTTGATTGGGAACATCTGGAATGTAGTGTCCAGCCTCCCCATTTGAAGGAGTGTCTCAGAAAGGCATAAGGCTGGAATTGCATTCTAGCAAATAAGCTGAACACTTGAGGTAAATGTCTACATATTTTAGCAGAAAAGTCCTATTGAATCAAATGACTCAGGTAATTACGTCTGTGTCTGAGTTTTTCTTTCTTTTCTCATGTCCTGCCTGAATTCTTATTTTCCTTTTTCTAACAGACCGTAATGTATTTTCATATCTTTATTCAGAAATCACTTTTTGAGGGCTTATTATTTAGTGCCTGGTACTAGATTATATAGGTAAGGAGGTAGAAAGAACCAGACCTCCCCTCTCCCCAAAGTCCCCCATCCCTCAAAGGTTTACAGAATCTACCCAATGCCTTTCTGCATCCTTCTTCTACTTAACGCACACACGGACACACGCATGCTCACGCATACACACACAGACACGTGTGCGCACACACACAGTATACACCATATTGCTGTTTGTCTACTGTAGTCATTTGTCTGTTGGGAACAGTCTCTTCAGTAAACATTCCCCCCATCTCCCTTTTATCTTTCAAAACTTTGATATATAGAAGTTTGAAATTTTTATGTCATTAAGTCGTTTTCTTTGTGATTTTTCCATTATTTCTTACTTTTAGGATAACCAGTTTTTGTAGAAAAATATGTTAAGTATTAAGTTGTTTTTGTTTTATATATATGAATTTTTAAAAGTTCTTCAAATTGTCTAGAAGAAGAGCTGAAGATCAAAATTACATATTTTTGGGGAAATTGCTCATCAGAAACTGTACTAATAGATATATGGTGGAGATAGCAGCCATGTTTTCTGAGTTGAATGGCAGTACAAACTTCTGGACCCCACATCCTCTCTGGGGTGCATGCTTGCAGTTGGTAACACCTGAGTGAGGGTCACCTCCGGTCCTCAGAAAGCCTGCCTGCCCCCATCAGGACCAGCCCTGTGCATGGAAGGCATAGCCAGATTAGCATCTCGCAGGGCTGATTGTGTGCCTGGGAACTGCCTCATCTGGGCCAAGGACACGCTGTTAGTCTCGGAGTTACACAGAATACAGGATACACAGGCACAGACACAACCCTTATTTACCCCTGTGAGCTAACGCGATGGGGTCCAAGTACATTTCGGAGCTTGGTGCTGCAGGTGGCAGGGGAGCACTTCTCCAGGAGTCTTTGGAAGTTATGGTAGGAAGACCCACTAGAGGTGCAGTGGGACTCCGGAGCGTGTCTTTCTAGGCTCTCTTCTGTTGTTTTGTCTCCTTGTTTTTAGGTGAGTGCCATTGCCGAATTACTTTGTAGATGATGATTTTTAATTTGAGCAACTTCATCCTTTTAGTAAAGTAATGTCATTTTGAATTTTACTTGTTTGGTAGTTTTGTTTGTATCTAGTTATGTAAACAAAAAATTTAGACCTAGTTTCATAATTGTACATAAATAAGCTACATAAAAATAAATTATATCAGCATTGTTCCACATAAAGATTTCTCCCCTTTGAAGGGAATATGTGTACTACCCAAGTTTAAATCTTGGGTAGACTGTGAGCTTGATGACTCCAAGTTACTGCATGACTGAATCCAAAGAGCTGTATTAGTAGTAATGTGATGGTAACTTAGAGAAGAGCGTGTCCAGCTCACATCAGGGTTGACATGGGAAGGGCAGTGCTCCCATTGTCTGAGATAGAGTTTTCTCTTTCCTAGCCCCAAAGGAAAGATCCCCTTAGAAATAATTCCTAGTGACAATTTTTTCTTCCTTTTAAAAATATAACATTTTTTTCTGACTTAAATTTAGTATATGTTGAATGTAGAGAATTTGAAAACATAGAAAAGTATAAAGAAGGCAATAAAAGTCAGCATAGGACATTAACTGAAATTATTGTGGTAATCATTTCACAATACTGTATGTAAATCAAATCATTATGCTGTACACTTTAAACTTATACAGTGTTGCATGTCAATTATATGTCAATAAAAATGGAAAAAATAAAAGCCATCACTTTAAAAAAAATCAGCATTGATCCTGCTAGTCAGGGATAATCACTTAAAACATGTGGTATAAGTTCCTTTAATTTTTTCATCTATAAGTGTAACATTTTCCCAAACTTAATGTACTGTGCATTTGTACTGGACATTTTACATTTAACATGTATGAATTTCCCCCTTGGTAAATATTCTTTGAAAACATTTTAAATAGTTGAATAATGGTTTATCACATGTATCATGTAAATTATGGTATCATGGTATACAGTAATTTATTTATTTATACCAGTACCCCACTTTTAGGACAGCTAGCTTGTTTTTAGCATTTCATCATTGAAAATACCACAATGATAAATGTCTATGTATATAAATTTTAGGATGCATCTTTGATTTTAATAAGATATAAATTAGCAAAATGGTATTACTGATACCAAAGGGTATAAACATTTTTAAAGCTATTGACATATTATAAGAATATTAATTTTAACCCAAAAAAAGAGATAAAGAAAGAGATAAAGTTAATGAAAGGAAGTTTAATCCTAGTCTTAATTTGGAGGTCCCTCCCCCTCCCCAAACAAAAGCAAAGGAAGAACAGGGAATCAGAAGAAAATGGTGTAGCTCCATCTGCTCACCAGTGGAGGGAGCCCTGTTCCTGATTCCTCTGTAGCTACTGTATTGTATGTGAGGGTGACTGTCTTCAAGGCTGTGAGAAAGACATCTACTTCTTGTTTAGGGGTTCACGTAGCTGTAAATGAAGTGTTGTTTTTGTTTGTTTGTTCTTAAATTTTGAGTTAGGCCACATTTTGCCACCTGTGTTCTAAACAGGCTGGGTTTTGCAGTCAGACAGACCTGAGGTCTGCTCCAGAGTAGGCTGACCAGCCATGCTGTTTTAAACGAGACAGAAACAATGGTTCTGCCCCATTTCAGATGGGACATAGGGTCAGACTACAGACACCTTGACTTTAGCCCAGTGAGACTAGGCTGACCCTGTGTACCGTTTGAAACAGGACAGTACTGTTGTTTTCTGTCCCATTTCAAATGATATGCCTGATCAGCCTACTCCAGAGCCACTCCTAACCAGTCAACTTGACAACCAGCAGATTACTTACCCTTTATGAGCCTCCATTTCTCAAACATAAAAGAGAAGGTATGTAAGAAGCTTCCAAAACCAAGTTATTGTAGGGGAGGGTGTACTTGGTCTTTAAAGATACTTAGAAAAAATGTCTGTCGATAGAGCTCCACAGAGCTTCTCCACCTTCCCAGCATTTGAGGATCAAATGAGAACACATAAAAAGTTCTTACCTTGTGGTGTTCAGTAAAGGTTAATTATATCTCTCCCCCACCACAATTTATTGTGTCTATGAGGAATATAACCCTTGGAAAGTCTGGGACGATTCCGATTTCAAATGTTCTGCCCTTTTGTCAAATCACTGTCTAACCTATCTACCATGCATGATCATTTTTTGGTTTAGAAACCACAGTTGCTACTGATGTTTCAACTTCTAAAAAAGATGCAGGGACATTCTCTAAAAAGCACAAAACATAACTATTGACATAAAGACTACACAGGAGGCGTGCTATTTTGGGGTAGAGATAATTGTACCAGAAAATTTAGGTTAAGAAACTGTTACTGCATTTGAACACATTTAGCTATGGCATTCATGGAAGCCATGGCCAAAAGCAAAATGTTAGTTGAGGTGTTTCTCGTTTTGTAGTAAAACAGACACGCCTCCATGGAGCTCCGAAGACACGTTTTTGGATTATCTTTGGAGACAGTGGGCAACTCCCCTTACAAGAGCTTGGTTTTGGCACCCTGTTGCACCCCTTCTCCAGTCCTTTGCCCTGGGCCCCTTCCTTAAAGCTTCCAGCACCCTAAACATCCCCCGGGGCCTGCCCTGCACTCCAGGCTCTCTGTGCAGCTGTCGCTGCTCTGCTCCTCTCCATTCTCTCGCCGAGAATTCTTAAGCAAGAAAAGACCTAATGGACTAATTCATGAGTTGACCGAAGGCTTATTACTATGTCCTTTTTCTCTTCACATTGCTAACATCTTAGGCTTCAACTCACAGTTTAAATACCATTCCCTCAGGGAGGCAGTCCTTGGCCCCTGACCTAGCCGAGGGCCCTTCCCCCGTCATTTGGTGCTGTGATGTCTTGTATTTCCTTCTCTAGCTCTTTGTAGTTGTAATTACTTACACTTTCCCTCCCACACTTCATAAAGCAGCGGTTCTCAACCTGTGGGTTGTGACCCCTTTGGGGGTTGAACGACCCTTTCACAGGGGTCGCCTAAGACCATCGGAAAACACGTATCAGGTATTTACATGACGATTCATAACAGGAGCAACATTGCAGTTATGAAGTAGCAACGAAAATAATTTTATGGGGGTCACCACACCACGAGGAACTGTATTAAAGGGTCACAGCTTAGGAAGGTTGAGAACCACTGTTATAAAGGATTATGCTCTATGGAGTTCTGTTGTGTCCCTAGAGCGTTGCACTGTGCCTGGCCCTTGGTAAATGCTTCATAAATATTGACACTGGCACCTATACCTAAAATAGATAGTAAATCATGCCATTCATTCCGCCTGGCATGGGCCCTTCCAGATACCACATTCCAGGCAGCCACCCCCAAACCATTGAAGCTGGCACCCAAGATGAAAGCCCTTTCATTATGTGCTTAATGAATTAGTGCATTCCTGGGGTGACAGTGTTTTTGTCTGTTGTTTCCACCCTGAGACTTGATGTGTGGAGGGATTTATTTTTCTATTACTTCTTTGTAAGGATATCATGCACTATAACTCTCTGTGTCCCAGATGTTCCTCAAACTTTAATGTGCATAGGGCCACTGTGTGTATGGCCTTCCAAAATGCAGATCCAAGCCCCATTACCGCAGATGGAGGAATGCTTTTTAAAAATACTTTTTCTCTTTTCATTAATAGACTTTATATTTTAGAACAATTTTAGATTTACTGAAAAACTGAGCAGCTAGTACAGAGCTTTCCCACACCCCTTCCCATATACCGAGGGTGCCAAAATAATGTATACACATTTTAAGAGATGTTATCTATATATTACTTTTCAGAGTTGAATTGAGTTATGGTAGCAGTATATAGTATGACGTTCGCTCAAAAGATGGCATTAATCAAATGAATGCTAGCGTCACCATGCAACAGGCGGGACAGTCAAAGAAAATGGCAGAAGTACGGTTGTCATTCGAGGAGCACAAGACCATTTTGAAATGGTATTTGAAATTCACAAACATTGTTTGATTTCCCCCCATTCTTCTGACTTAACCCCCCTGACTTTTACCTATGGGGGACCTTAAAGGATGTGGGGTACCATAGAAAACTGGCTACACTGGCGGTATTTGGGGAAGAAACTGAAATGGCACGTGCAGTGACACAAGTAGACACTTTGGTCATCGTTGCTTACGCAGTAGTTCGCCGTCATCAGAAGCGTCTGGACGCTGATGGTCACTACTTTGACCACCACTTGTAATAGCAGAAGTCAAATGTGACTTGTATTCATCTTTTGTTATCCGTGTATATTATTACAATTTTAATGTAGTTTTTTCCTTTTTTAAAAATATGTATACATTTTTTGGCACCTTCTATATACACAATTGCCGCTATTAACATCTTATGCGGTCTATTCATGGTACATTTTTTATATTTAATGAACTAATATGGATATATTATTATTAACTAAAGTCCAGAGTTTATTCAGGCTTTCTTGTTTTCCCCTGGTGTCCTTTTTCTGTTCCAGGGTCCCATCCAGGCCACCACAGTACATCTAGTTGTTAGACCTCCTTAGACTCCTCAGACTGTGTTACTTCTTCAGACTTCCCTTATTTTTGATGCCCTTGACTATTTTGAGGAGCGCTGGTTAGATGCATTGTAGCATGCCCCTCTGCTGGAATTTCTCTCATGTTTTCCCCATGATTAGACTGGGGGTATAAGTTTTAGGGAGAAAGACCACAACAGTAACGTGCCATTTCATCACATCACACAGAGAGTAGATACACCACAGGGTTTAGGACCGCTGATGTTGACCTTGACCACCCGGTGAAGTAGTGTTCGTCAGGTTTCATCATTGTGACATGACTTTCATTCCCTTTTCTTACTGTCCTCTTTTTCAAAAAAGTCACTGTTCATAGACCACACTTAGGGCGTGGCAAGGTACGTTTCTCCTGGTGAATGTGTTTTAAATTTTATGTGTATTAGAAAAAAATCAATGCTTCTCCTCCCTGATTTTAGCTGGGTTCCCCAGAAGGCTGTACACAAGACAAAGGCTCACGTGAGGGGTGTTTTGCAGGAACATGACGTCTTGGGGCAGGAACGAGGGGAGCAGAGGGGAGCTGTACACGCATTCCTTATGGGTCCGGACTGTGTGGTGGGGAAAGGGAGAAGCCCATGTCCATCTGCTGTCCTCTTCATGCGACAGAGGTGTTCACGTGGGGACACTGAGAGGGCTCCCATGGCGTCCCCTGAGGCAGACGCAGAGCCCTGGAGCAGGGATGGGAAGCAGGTCAGAGCCTGGCAAACTGGTTGCCTCCGAGGTGGCTGCAGTAAGAAGCAGGTAAGGCAGGAGGAGCTGAAATGATGCCGGAGTTCTTAAAGCAGGTGATTTTCTTACTGAATAGAAAGGAAATAGACTTCTTTGCAATCTTTTCACTCATTGCTTCTTGATTTTCAGTCATATCTGGAAAGTGTCCTACGCTTCCAGGTTGAATCACTTATGTTTTGTTTTGTTTTTTTGTACTTGTATACATAGTTTTTATCTTTTTTCTTGTACTCGTATACATAGTTTTTATCTTTTTTCCTTTTTCAAACATTTAAATATATGGTTTGAGACCTGGACCCAAGTTTACCTTTTTCTATCTAATTTTTCAGTTATGCCATACCACTTGTTTAAAATTTCAGTTTCTCTCAGTGTTTTGAGATGCTATCTTTTGTCATATTTAATTAATTTGACCGATTTCTGAATTTTCTACTTGTTCCATTGGTCAGTATCTATTCATGTGCCAGTACCTCACTTTTAATTAAAGAGGCTGTGTAATATGTTTTAATATTCAGCAGGGCTACTATTCTCTTTCTGTTCTAGTGAGGTGATTTTAAAGAAAAAGATGAAGTAATAGCATTCGTGTTAAACAGATATGACAAGAATCATGAATGACCAAAGTTTAGAAAATAGTCTTCTAACCCAAAGGCACACATCCAGAACGGCAGAATTCAGGCATGCACCTAGACACTCCTGGGGAACAGTTCCCATTTGTGATGTGACGTGTGTGGCTTTTGAATGTGAATCGGAGGCGTGAGTAAGACTAGAGGTCACGCACAGGCAATGGGACTTTTCAGGACAGGACTGTCAGCATGTCAAGGCACGCTCTGCCTCTTGTCACCCCTCCCCCCAAATTATTAATGAAACCACAGTTTGTTGTGGAGGTTTTTGGCCTGTAAAAAGCGCTCATTTGTAAAACCATGGAAAGTTAGATTCAGAAGCTTAGAAATCCTCTAAGTCCAGTGGTCTTCAGCTGTCACCGGCCCTCAGAAACACTTGAAAAGGCCTTCTTCCCAATGCCAGGCCCCCACCTCACAGGTTCCATTCATCTGGAGGACGGTGTTGTGTTTAGTGTAGTTTTGTTTTCTCTTTTTTAAGTCTTTAGGTTATTAAATGTGCAGCCAGAGTTGAGGGATGCTGAGCTGGTCCTGCGGCCAGGAGCAGGGCTCGTTTATTCAGCGCTGTAGGCCCAGCACCCAGCAGTACACCTGGGCTGCTTAAGTGCTCAATAAATGTTTGTTAATGACAGAGAAATGAGTATTTCTCAGACGAGAAAACAGGCTTCAGAGGTCACTCGCCTAGGGCTTACAGGTAGTGGGGTAACAGGGACACGAAGCTTGGGTTTCTTATTTCTCGTTCTGGTCTTTTGTTCACTCTCCTCTGTGTGTATGTTCCCCTTTAGTCAGAGACAAAAACGAACAAGAGCATTTGCTGCCTTGACTCGTGCGTTGTCTATCTGTGTGACCTCAACCCCAGCTCCCTTCACTCAGTACAGCAGAAACTTGGGTATGAGCCTCAGGCTGTGTCGTAGATGATTGGACCGTGCTGGAATTGCAGCCCATGTTCAGTGTCAGCTGTCCTCTGGGGCGGGAGCGGCGGGGCCGAGGCGGGTGGGGGAGGAGAAGGAGGCAAGGGCACAGGGAGCTCACGCTCCGCGTGCGTGTCTGCTGTGTACCAGGCTCCGAGCCTAGGGCTTTCCAGCTACCTTCTTTGAGGGGAGCTCCACACCCCAATTCCAGCAGTAAAGCATTTTAGATGGAATGCACGATGACATTACTTTTGATCAATGCTTTATTTAATTGGGATTTAATGGTTTTCTGTTAGTCAATAGTAATTCCAAACCTCTGTTTTCCCACACCCCAAATTGCTTCCTCTAGTCTTGATTTGGGTAGTTCCCTGGAAAAGACTCAAATATCACAACTGCAAAAGTTGTGGAGACAAACTAGAAAAAACTTTGCATGAAATTATGAGTGATTTGTGTTAGAAAGTTGCCCTCTAGTTGAGTTTTAAACAAAAGTTGTATTAAGTTGTGTTGAATTTGGGGATTCTATTTATGGCAGGGGTTTATAAGGTTGTTCAGCTGTCCTACTAAGAACAAGAGAAGGAGAGAAGTTAAGAAAGTAAGTCAGTTTGAAGACTTAGGAGAGCTACACAGCAGAAGGATTGGTAGAGCCAAGATTTGAGACAGGATGGACAGGTGAGCCTAGCATTTGGCACCGTTTCTCCCGATGAAGCAGTTGTCGACTGAGATGATGTTTAGAGCTTTAGGCAGATTTATGGGACTGGGGAGGTAAAAACTGGTGTTAGAGCCTGCCAAGTAGGGTTTTTATAAGGGCTGTGCTTAGGCACAAGCGCGAAACAGAAGTCTAGTGGCCTTAGGAACTGGAGTCCTGCTTTGAGTCATCTCAGTATCTGATTATATTAAGGTGCCCTGGGGTTGTTTTAACCCATGTCCTACCCGCCTGTGGGAGCAAAAGTAATTTCTCTCTAGAGGAGCCTCAGATTATCCAAAGAGTTTGCCTGTTCAGTGAGGGGTGCTCAGTCAGAAAGGATCAGATCTATGAGAAGATGAGACTTAATCAAAAACCAGGAGGAAACATAGACAGTAGAAATAGACATAATGATATCACCAGGATTTTAAAGAGCTCTGAGCAGTATGTTTAACCCATTTCCCATTTAGGAAATAAAAGTGCAGCCGCGTTCATTTACTTTACATATAAACACGCTCTCGGAGGCTGAAACAAATCTGACTGGTTTTCAGTGTGAAAATAAAATATAAAGCTGTTCTTGGAGTAATTTCTAAACAGAACTTGTCACTAATCCTAATGTAACAGAAATGTGTATGATGATCAGTATTTAAGAATTTTCTTCACGTGTAGGAATGCTGCGCTTTCTGGGATTTGATGTTTTCAACG
>PVJL010016651.1:6108-20461 GCA_004026885.1 Lyroderma lyra
GGCCACCTTCCGGTGTGCTGGGGGAACATTCGGCTCCATAGATTCCAGGGCCTTCTTGATATCCTCAGGTGTTGGCCTAATGTCATCCCAATCTTCTGGGGCTGTCCATGTGGCCAGATACGTGGCCACTGGGTGCCATAGGGAGGTGGGAGGCCACATTTCTTCCACCCAGGGACCCTCAGAGGCGCTGGGGGTAGTACTCACCTCATCTTGCGGACTACACAAAATGTCATTGCCAAGGTTTCCAGACAGGGCAGGTTTCGGCCGTGGTAGACCCAATTGAAAAAACACACATGGAGCTGACATGAGGGACCATAAACACATCAGCAAGCAAGCTACTTTATTGCGCACCTGGGACTATATATACGTATTCAAACAAAAGTGGCATCTTGCCGCATCTGCCCAGTAGCAATTGTTTAGGTTTTCATGGTTACATAAGGCGGTACATGAGCAGTAACTGTCAACCCCAGGAATTCCTCGACCCCAGACAGGGACTGATTATACCAAGTCTGGGTGGCGGGTCTGGCTTTAACCCTTTAGAGTGGGCTTAGCTTTAACCCTCTGGGGACTGACACCACCCTAACAGCTAAAACTGATGGGGTGGGGTGGGGTGCTCAGAGAAACTGCAACACAAAGGCACAACAGCTCCAGCCTGCACTGAGGTTCCAGAGACATAGAATATTATTGTTTATTGCATCCTACTAAAGAAGAGGTGCACTGAGATAAGGGCAACTGAATCCAAGTAGAGAAGTCCACCTCCCAGGAAATGTCCCAGTGTGGGAAGTCTGTAGAGACAAGAGAAAATATTGTGAGACAGCAGCAACAATAATAGAGAAGTGAAAGAAAGACCTCTTCATATTTGCCAAGGGAAAAACCCTTCTGCCCAGGAAGAAAACAATGAGTACCCTAATGAACAAAGCTGTACAGAAAGAAAAAGGAAAATTCTCCAGAAAAGGAACAGGAAAATATAAAATTATTCGATCTAAATGACACAAAATTCAAGACTGCAATTCTAAAAACACTGACAGATAAAAGAAAATTGGTGAAGCACACAGAGGGACCTAAACGATCTGAGAAAGGAAATCTGTGAACAAAACAAAAACTTTAACAAAGAAATTGAAACTAAAACAAAAGAAAAAAAAAGAGAAATTCTGGAGATAAACAATAAAATAAAAGAAATAAAAACAGAATTCTCTTCTCACTTAGCTAACAGAGGATGCAGGGCCAACCCAATGGAGGAAAGAATTAGTGATTTAGAAGACAGAGATATGGAATTGTCATAGAATAAAGAAGAGGGAGATTTCAGCGTCAAAAGAAATGAAACAACTATACAGAAAATATCTGACACCATTTGAAAGAACAACATAAGAATAAAAGAAGTCCCAGAAGGGGCAGAGAAGAAATCCAGAGAGCTTACGCAAACAGGTAATAGATGAGAAATTTGTGAACCTTTGGAAATAACTGAAACCCCAAATTCAAGAAGAAAACAGGACCCCTAACTACCTGAATTACAGCAGACCTTCTCCAAGACACGTTGTATTGAAAATGTTGAAGTTCAAAAACAAATAAAGAATCCTCAAGGCAGAAAAGGAAAAGAGAATTTTAACTTATAAAGATAAGCCAATCAGGCTGTCGTCAGACTTCTCAACAGGAGTGGAATCAAATATTCAAAATGTTTGAAGAAAATAACTACTAGCCAAGAATATTTTATTCAGCAAATTTATCCTTTAAATATGAAGAAGGAATACAGACCTTTTCAGACATACAGAAGCTGAGAAAATTTTCTAACACAAAACCAACATTTGAAGAAATAAAAAAGGAGGCTATTCGACCTGAAACGAAAAGTCAAAATAAATTGGGAAACCTATCCATATGCTATCTCCAAGAGTCAGACCACGGTCACAAGTATAAACAGACTCAAAGTGAGAGTGGAAACAACATTCTAAGCAAATGACATCTAGAGAAAAGCAGGAGTAGCTATACTTAGATCTGATTAAATAGATTTCAAAATAAAAATGGTAATGAGATACAAAAATGGACATTTTATAATGATTAAGGAGACAATACAACAAGAAGAAATGACCATATATATCCCAATCAGGAAGCACTAAAATTCACACACACACACACACACACACACACACACACACACAAATACACACACAAACTACCAATGGATCTAAAAGAAAAAACTTAAAATAACACAATTATAGTAGGGGACTTAAACACCCCCTTGACAGCCATAAACAGACAACCCAAACAGAAAATAAATAAGAAAATATCAGCTTTAAGCAATACATTAGAACAATTGGACATAATTGACATTTACAGTACACTTTATCCTACAACACAAGACTACATATTCTTTTCTAGTACACATAGAACATTCTCAAAGATAGACCATATGCTGAGACATAAAACTAGTCTCAGAAAATTTAAGAAGTTTGAAATCATACCAAGTGTACGCTCAAAACACAAAGCTTTGAAATTAGAGATCAACAACAAAGTAAAGCAGGAAAACCCACATATATGTGGACATTAAACAACATGCTATTAAAAAATTACTGAATCAAAGAAGAAGTAAAAGAAGAGATATAAAAATGTATAGAAACTCATGACAATGAAAATACAATGTACCAAAATTATTGGGATGCAGCGAAAGCAATAATAAGAAGAAAATTCATATTATTTTAGGCCTATTTCAAGAAACAAAAAATATTACAAATAAACAATTTAACAGCCCATCTTAAAGAACTAGAAAAAGAAGAACAAAAAAGGACAAAAGTCAGCAAAGGAAGAAAATAATAAAAATTAGAGCAGAACAAAATGAAATAGAAAACAGAAAAACAATAGAAAAAAATTAATGCAACAAAGATCTGGTTTTTCAAAAAAGTCAATAAAATTGACAAACCTGGCTAGACTCACAAAGGGACAAAAGGAAATTACAAGAATAAACAAAATTAAAAATGACAGGGGAGAAATTATTACTGATACCAAAGAAATACAAAGGATTATATGAAAATACTATGAAGGACTACATGCCACCAAATTCAACAACCTCGAAGAAATAGACATGTTTCTAGAAACATATAGTCTATTTAGACTAAACCAAAAAGAATTGGATAATTTAAATAAACTCCTCAACAGTAAGTATATTGAAACAGCTATCTAAAACCTTCCCAAAGTAAAAATCCCAGGACTACATGGCCTCACCAATTAGTTTTATTAAGCATTCAAAGAGAAATTAATGCCTATCCTCCAAAAACTCTTCAAAAAACCTGAAGAAGAGGCAATGCTTCTCAACTCATTTTACGAGGTTCACATTAGCCTACTACCAAAACCTGGTAAGAGTAACACAAAAAAGAAAACTATAGACCAATATTTCTGATGAACACAGATGCAGATATCTTAAACAAAATACTAGCAAATAGAATATAACAATGTGTTAAAAATATTATACACCACTATCAAGTGGGACTCATCCCAGGAGCACATGGGTGGTTCAATATATGAAAATCAATCAATGTAATACACCACATAAACAAAATAAAATATAGAAATAACATGATTATATCAATTGATGCAGAAAAATCACTTCACAAGATGCAACGTTTATTTATGATCAAAATACTTAATAAAATGGGTATAGAAGGAAAGTACCTCAACATAATATAGGTCATGTATGACAAGCACTTATCTAATATCATACTGAATGGGGTCAAAGTGAAGCCTATTCTCTTAAAATCAGAAACAAGACAGGGATGCCTCCTTTCACTACTGCTATTTAATACAGTACTGGAATTTGTGGCCAGAGCAATTAGGCAAGAGAAAAGAATAAAAGACTTCAAAATTGAAAGAGAAAAAGTTAAACTTTCACCTTTGCAAATGACATAATTCTTTATATTAAAAATTCTAAAGATTCCACAAAAAAACTATTAGAAACAATAACCAAACACAGTAAAGTCACAGGATACAAAATCAATGTACAAAATTCAATCTCATTTTTTTATACCAACAATAAAACTTCAGAAAAAGAAATGAGTAAAACAATACCTTTTGCAATCACACACACACAAAAAAAGAATAAAATACCTAGGAATAAACTTAACAAAGAATGTAAAGTGCTTATACACTGAAAACTATAAGACACTACTAAATTAAGTGAAAGAGGACACAAGAAATGGAGAGATATTCCATGTCCATGGATTGGTAGAATCAAAATAGTACAAAATGGCCATATTATCCAAAGCAATATACAGATTTAATGCAATTTATATAAAAATTCCACAGACATTCTTTCAAAAAATTGGTAAAAGAAACATCACATTTTTATGAAACAACAAAAGACCCCAAATCACTAAAGCAATCCTAGAGTGAGACTGGAAGCAGTGCACTCTTTGATTTCAATCTATACTACAAAGTGTCAATAATAAAAACAGCTTGGTATTGGCAGAAAAACAGACACAGATCAATGGACGAGAATTGAAATCCCAGAAATAAACACAAATATATGGACAGATAATTTTTGACAAAGGAACAAAATATATACAATGGTGAAAAGAAAGCTTCTTGAGATGGTGCTGGGAAAATTGGAAAACCCCTGGCAAAAGAATGAATTTGAACTGCAAACTGTCACTATATACCAAAATAATTCAAAATGGATTAAAGACCTCCACATAAGATTAGAAACAATAGACTGCATAGAAGAAAGCATTGGTACTGAACTTATAGACCTCGGGTTCAGGGAGGACTTCATGACCCTGACCTCAAAGGCAAGGAAAATAAAAGCAAAAATAAATGAATGGGATTATATCAAACTAAAAAGCTTCTGCACAGCAAAAGATGACATCAGCAAAGCAAAGAGACAACCAACAAAATGAGAAGAAATATTTGCAAACAATGCCTCTGATAAGGAGCTAATATCTAAAATATATAAGGAATACATATGACTCAACAACAAAACAACACAGTATCCAATTAAAAAATGGGTAAAGGACTTGAACAGATACCTCCTCTATGAAGACATACAAATGATCAACAGATACATGAAAAAATGCACAACTTCGCTAGCCATTAGGGAAATGCAAATCAAAACCACAATGAGATAATTATCTGAAACCTGTAAGAATGGCCATTATCAACAAGACAAAACAGCAAATGTTGAAGAGCTTGTGGAGAAAAGGGAACTCTCATACACTGTTACTAGAATACAAACTGGTACAACCACTGTGGAGAACAGTATGGAGGTTTCTCAAAAAGCTAAGAATAAAATTACCATATGACCCTGCAATCCTTCTTTTAGGTACTTACCCTAAAACTTGAAAACATCAGTCCACAAAGATATATGTACTGCAATGTTTATTGCAGCACTGTTTATGGTGGCCAAGTCATGGAAACAACCAAAGTATGTTCTGATAGATGGCTGGATAAAGAAGATATGGTACATTTACACAATGGAATTCTACTCAGCTATAAGAAAAGATGAAATCGGGCCATTTATGAGAACATGGATGGATCTTGAGATCATCATGCTAAGTGGAAAAAGCCATACAGAAAACATCGAGAACAACATGATTCCACTCATATGTGTGACATAAAATTGAAAGCAACCAAGAAAAAAACCTTATAGCACAGTCAATAATTTAGTAATTACCAGAGGGTAACTGGGAATGGGAGTGAGAGAGTAGGGTCAAGGACACAAATATATGGTGATGGAAAGAGAACTGACTCTGGGTAATGAACACATAACATAACACATAGAAGATGTATTGTAGAATTGTACACCTGGAACCTATGTAATTTTTACTAATCAATGTTACCCTAATAAGTTTAATAATAATAAAACAAAAATAACCCAGACTCAACCATATGCAATAATAAAACAGTCTTAAGAGGGTAATTCACAGCAATGCAGGCCTATCTAAAGAATCAAGAAAATTTTCAAATAAACAGTTTAACCTTACACCTAAGAAAACTGGTAA
Source organism: Lyroderma lyra (assembly GCA_004026885.1). NCBI lineage: Eukaryota > Metazoa > Chordata > Mammalia > Chiroptera > Megadermatidae > Lyroderma > Lyroderma lyra. The sequence continues at coordinate 12,090 of PVJL010016651.1, forward strand.
AAGAACACCAAACAAAGTTCAAAGTAAGTACAAGGAAGAAAATAATAAAAATCAGAGCCAAAATAACAAAACTGAGACTAAAAAGACAACACAAAAGATCAATGAAACCAAGAGCTGATTCTTTGAAAAGATAAACAAAATAAACATTTAAGCAGGCTTCTCATGCAAAAAAGAAAAAGGACCCAAATAAATAAAATTAGATATGAAAGAGGAGAATTGACAACAGACACTGGAGAAATACTAAAAATTATTAAAAAAAATATCATGGTAACTAAATGCCAACAAATAGGACAATCTGGAAAAAATGGATAGATTTTTAGTTACATACAAATTTGTAAGGTTAAATGAAGAAGGAACAGAAAATCTAAGCAGACCAATTACTAACAACAAAATTGAATTCATAATCAAAAGCTCTTGAAAACCAAGATCTTGGATTAGATTACTTCACAGGTAAATTTTACTAAACATTCCAAAAAGAATTAACACCTATTCTCAAACTATTCCAAAAATCCAAGAGAAGGGCAGGGTCCCAAACTTATTATATGAGGTTACCATTACCCTGATTCCAAAACCAAATGAAGACAGTACAAACAAACAAACAAGAAAGAAAGAAAGGAAGGAAGGAAGGAAGGAAGGAAGGAAGGAAGGAAGGAAGGAAGAAAGAAAGAAAGAAAGAAAGAAAGAAAGAAAGAAAGAAAGAAAGAAAGAAAATAAAACTATTGGCCAATATCCCTAATGAACACAAATGCAAAAATTCTCAGAAAATATTAGCAAATCAAATTCAGCAATACTTAAAAAATAATCATACACATGATCAAGTGAGATTTATTCCTGAAATGCAAGGTTGGTTCAATATAAGTAAATCAATTAATGTGATACATCATGCAAACAAAGTGAAAAATAAAGATCATAAGGTCATTGCAATAGATAAAGAAAAAGCGTTCAACAGAATTCAGCAGCTATTTATTATAAAATTTCTCAGCAAAGTGGGAATAGAGAAAACATATGTCAATATAATAAAGGGTATGTATGATAAACATATGGCTAACATCATACTCAGTGGGTAAAGTTAAAAGCAATTCATTAAAGATTAGGAACAAGGCAAAGATGCCCACTGTTACCACTCTTATTGAACATAGTACTGGAAGTCCTAGTCACAGCAATCAAACAAGAAAAAGAAATAAAAAGCTTCCAAACAGGAAAGAAAGAAGTAATACTGTCATTTGCAGATGACATGATATTATTAATATATATAGAGATCCTCAAAGTTTCCACCTCAAAATTATTGGAACTAATAAATACATTTAGTAAAGTAGACAGACACAAAAATAATATCCAGAAATTATTTGCATTCATATACATCAATCACAAAGAAGCAGTAAGAGAAATTGAGAAAACAATATCATTTACAATTGCATCAAAAACCAAACCAAACCAAAACAAACCTAGGAATAAATTTAAGCAAGAAAATGAAAGACCTCTACTCAGAAATTATAAGACACTGCATAGAGAAATAAAAGAAAATACAAATAAATGAAGACACATACCATGCTCATTGATAATAAAAATTAATATAGTTAAAACTTACATATTACCCAAAGCAATCTATAGTTTCAATGTGATTCAAATCAAAATACCAATGGCATTCTTCATGGAACAAATAATCTTATAATTTATATTGGAACCATATAAAACTTAGAATAGCCATAGCAATCCACAGAAAGAAGAAAAATTTTTGACGAATCACACTGCCAGATATCAAATTATGCTACAGGGCCACAGTTAACAAAATAGCATGGTATTGGCATAAAAACACACATACAGTTCCATGGAATAGAATAAAGAGTCCAGAAATAAATCCATGTCTATATGGCCAATTACTCTATGACAAAGAAAACAAGAATTTACATAAAGGTAAAGACAGTTTATTTAACAAATTGTTCTGGAAAACCTGGATGTACACATGTAAAAAATGAAATTGGCCTTATTTCACTATATAGAAAAATAAACTCAAAATGGATTAAAGACTTAAATATAAGACCTGAAACCATAAAACACAGAAAAAAAATATAGGAAGTAAAATCAGATATCACCCTTAGTGAAACCTTCAGCTATATATCTCCTCAGTCAAGGGAAATAAAGGAAAATATAAAGAAATGGGACTACATCAGACTTCTTTCTTTCACTGCAAAAGAAACTATCAACAAAACCAAAAGATATTCTACAGAGCCAAAGAACATATTTGCCAGTGAGGCATCCAACAAAGGATTAATATACAAAATTTATAAGAAACTCATGCAACTCAACATAAAAAACCAAACAACTTAATTCAAAAATGGGCAGAAGACTTGAATAGACATTTCTCCAAAGAGGAAATAGATACAGCCAATAGACATATGAAAAGATGCACAACATCACTAATCATCACAGAAATGCAAATCAAAACCACGAGGAAATATCACCTCACTCCTGTCAGAATGTGTATTACCAATAAATCAACCAACAAGTGTTGGCAAGGATGTAGAGAAAAGGGAACCATTGTGCACTGTTGGTGGGACTGCAACTTTTTCCAGCCACTATGGAAAACAATATGAAGATTTCTCAAAAAATTAAAAATGGAACTCTCTTATAATTCAGCAATTCCCCTCCTGAGTTTTTATTCAAAAAAATTCAAAACACCAATTTGGAAACATACACGCATCCCTATGATAATTGCAGCATTATTCACAGTAGCCAAGACATGAAAACAACCTAAATGTCCATCAATAAATGATTGGATAAATAAACTCTGGTTTATTAAAACAATGGAGTTTTAGCCATAAAAATGAATAAAATTGTACCTATGCAAAAACATGGATAGAACTAGAAGTTACCATGCCAAGTGAAATGTCAGACAGAGAAGGACAAAAAAACATAATCTCACTAATATGTGGAATCTAAGGAACAGAATAAATTAACAATCAAAATAGAAATAGAATGTAACTGATAAATTCACATGGGAGGAAAAATGAGAAAGATGGGTGGGAAGGGTGTAGAAATAAGAAATGCAAATTGGTAGGCACAGTGGTTACAGAGATGTGAGGTACAGTAGAGGAAGCATAGGTAATAATGTCATAAAAGCTATGCAGGTTGTCAGATGGACAATGAACCCATCAGGGGAAAAACTAATAAATTATATAGATGTTTACCTACTGTGTTATACACCAAAAATAATACAAATTAATGGTGAATGTCAACTATTATTTAACTTAGAAATAGAAAAAGAAATGAGCAGGATCACTATTAGAATCAGGTGTGATTGTGGTTCATTTAGGTGGTATTTATGTTCTTCTGCATTCCTTTTTGTTGTTAAATTCTTTGAGGTGTCATTGGTCAGCAAAAATTGCATAGGTTCCAGGTGTACAATTCTATAGTTTATCATCTATGTGCTGCATTGTGTATTTACCACTCAGAGTTCTCTTTCCATCATAATATATCTGACTACACACTTCTCTTCTCCCACTCCCTCTCTCCTGTTTCAATTCCTTCTCCTTTGCCCTCATGTAACCATTAAACTATTTACAGTGTCCATGAGTGTTTGCTTCTTTGTTACTTTCAGTATTATATTTAATATTTGAGTGAAGTCATATGGTTCTTAACTTTTTCTGTCTGGCTTATTTCACTCAGCATGATAATCTCAAGGTCCATTCATTTTGCTGCAAATGGCAGTATTTCAGCTTTTCTTATAGCTGAGTAATATTCCATTGTTTATATGCACCATAGCTTCTTTATCCAGTCATTCATGGAGGGGCAATTTCATTGTTTCCATGACTTGGCTACTGTGAATAGTGTTGCAATGAATGTAAGTCCTTGGGGAATAAAACTTTCAAAATATTTGGGTAGATACCCAAAATGAAGATTCCTAGGTCATATTGTTACTTGATTTCCCAATTTCTGAGGAACCTCCACAATGTCCTTTATTATAATGGTCATACCAATTTACATTCACTCGAACAGTGTGCAAGGGTTCCTTTTTCTCCACAGCATCTCCAGCACTTGTTATTCCTTGTCTTGTTGATAATAATTGATCTAAGAGGTGGGAGGTGGTATCTCATTGTGGTTTTAATTTGCATTTACCTAAGAGCTAATGAAGTTGAGCAATTTTTAATATGTCTGCCATTTGTCTGTCTTAATGGGTAAAGGTCCTCTGCTCACATTTAAATTGGATTGTTTGTTTCTTTGCTATTGAGTTGTATGAGTTCTTTACATATTTTAGATATTAACCCTTTGCAAGAGGCATTGTTTGAAAATATTTTGTCCAATTCAGTTGGCTGTCTCTTTGCTTTGTTGATGGTTTCTTTGGCTGTGCAGGTTTTTAGTTTGATATAGTCCCATTCATTTATTTTTGCTTTTTCTTTCCTTGCTTTCGAGGTCAGGTTCATGAAGTCCTCCTTGAGCCTAAGGTCTATAAGTTCAGTACCAATGTTTTCTTCTATACAGTTTATTTTTATGGATCTTATGTGGAAGTCTTTGACCCATTTTGAATTATTATTCATATATGGTGACAGTTCACAGCTAATATTTATTATTATTATTATTATTATTATTATTATTATTATTATTATTATTTTGCTTTTTGGTATGTGAGTAGCTCTCTGGCTGGGAATCAAACCCAGCCCACAATGCTGACAGTGCCAGCGCCGAAGCCTTAAGCCACTACACCATCAGGGAACTCCCTATTATTTTTTATATATTTTTTATTTTTAAACATTGGGGTGACATTGGTTAGAAAGAATTCCATAGGTTCTAGGTAAACAATTCTACCATGTGTCTATGTGTTGCATTATGTGTTCATAACCCAGTGTGAGTTCTCTTTCTATCACCATATATCTTGCTCCCTCTCCCTCCCCTTTTATCCCCTGCTCCCTTTCCCCCAGAAAAACCACCAAACTATTGACTGTGTCCATGAGGTTTTTGTTTGTTTCTTTGTTTTTCTTTATTGCTTTCAGTTTTATATTCCACATATGAGTGAAGTCATATGGTTCTTGATTTTTTCTGTATGATTTATTTCACTTAGCATCTTGACCTCAAGTTCCATTCATTTTGTCACAAATGGCAGTATTTTACCTTTTCTTATAGCTGAGTAATATGCCATTGTTTATATGTACCACAGCTTGTTTGTCTAGTCATCTATTGAAGAACACTGTGGTTGTTTTCATATCTTGGCCACTGTGAACAGCACTTTAATGAATATTGAGGTATATAAGTCTTTGTGGACTAAGGTTTTCAAATTTTGGGAGGGGATACCCAGAAGGAAAATTGCTAGGTCATATGGTAACTCCTTTCACAATTTTCTGAGGAACCTCAACACCGTCTCCCATAGCAGTTGTACCAATTTTCATTCCCACCAGAAGTGTGCGAGAGTTCCCTTTTCTCCATGTCCTCTCCAACACTTGTTATTCTTTGTCTTGTTGATAATAGTCATTCTAACAGGTGTGAGGTGGTATCTCATTTGGTTTTGATTTGCATTTCCCTGATAGTTAATGAGGTTCAGTATCTTTTTTATATGTCTATTGACCATTTGTATATGTTCATGGGAGAAGTGTCTGTTTAGGTCCTCTGTCCACCTTTTAAATGGGTTATTTGTTTTTTTGTTGTTGAGTCATACTAATTTTTTAATATATTTTAGATATTAAATCCTTATCAGATACTTTGTTTACAAAAGTTTTTTTTTAATTTTAATTTTATTTATTTATTTAGGTGGTTCCCTAGCTGGTAATTGAACCTAGACCAAGGCGTTGACAGCGCCGAAGCCTAGTCACTACACCACCAGGGAACCCCTTGCAAATATTTTTTCTCATAGTTGGCTGTCTTTTTTGTTGGTGGTTTCTTCTACTGTGCAGAAACTCTTCAGTTTGATATAGTCCCGTTCACTTATTTTTCCTTTTACTTCCCTTGCCTTTAAGGTCAGTTTCATGAAGTGCTTTTTGAGCCCAAGTTTTATAAGTTTAGTACTGATGTTTTCTTCTATACATTTTATTGTTCTGGGTCTTATGTGAAAATCTTTAACACATTTTCAATTAATTTTAATATATCGTGACAGTTCACAGTTTAGATTCAGTCTTTTGCATATGTTTTTCTAGTTTTTTTAGCACCATCTACAAAAGAGGCTTTCTTTTTTCAATTTTTTATTTTTTGCTCCTTTGATAAAAATTATTTGCATATATATTTGTGGGTTTTCAACTTTGTTGCATTGGTCTGTGTGTCTGTTTTTCTGCCAATACCAAGTTATTTTGATTATTGAGGGTTTGTAGTTTAAATTGAAATTAAGGAGCGTGATATCGTCAGCCTTATTCTTTTAATGTAGTATTGCTTTGGCAATTCAAGTTATTTTGTGGTTTCATATAAATCTGATAATTTTTTTGTCTATTTTATGAAAGTATGTTTGTGGGATTTTAATGGAGTCTGTAATTGTAAATTGCTTTAGGTAATATGGCCATTTTTTAACTATGTAAATTCTTCCTATCAATGAACACAGAATATTTTTCCAATTCTTTGTGTTCTCTTCAAATTTTTTCAAAAGTGTTTTATAGTTTATCATGTATAAGTTCATCAGTTTCTTGTTAATTCTCAGATATTTTATTCTTTTTGTTGTGGTTGCAAAAGGTATTGACTCTCTCATTTCTTTTTCTGAAGATTCATTATTTTTTATATAGGATGGCTCGAGTTTTGTATGATGAATTTGTATCCTGTGACTTTACTTTATTTATTTATTGTTTTTAATAGTTCACTGGGGGGGGTGTCTTTGGAACTTTCTGTATGAATAACTATGTTGTCTGAAAATAGTGACAGTTTCATTTCTTCTCTCCCAATTTGGACACCTTTTAGTTTTTTCTCTTACTTGATTGCTCTGCCTTAGACTTCCAATGCTATATTGAACAGCAATGGTGACAGGGGACATTTTTGTCTTGTTCTTGGTTTTAAGGAAATGGGCTTCAGCTTTCCCCGAGTCTGTATGTTGTCATCTGAGGATTTGTCATATATGGCTTTATTATGTTGAGGTACTTTTCTTTTATACCCATTTCATTCAGAGTTTTGATCTTAAATCGATATTGTATTTTGTCACATGCTTTTTTTTTTTGCATCCATGGATATGGTTTTTATCTTTTATTTTGTTCATTAATTGATTTTCATATGTTTAACCATCCTTGGGTTTCTTGGATGAATCCCACTTGATTGTGGTATATAATCTGTTTGATGCATTGTTGTATGCTGTTTGATAATATTTTGTTTACTGTTGGTAAGCAAAACTATATTAGTCTACATTTTTTGTGTGTGTGTTCTTTAGCAGGCTTTGGTATTAGGGTAATGTCAGCCTCATAGAATGAATTAGGAAGTACTACCTCATCTTTAATTTTTTTGGAAAAGTCTGAAAAGGATAGGCCTTAATTCTTCTTTTAATGCTTGGTAAAATTTGTTGGTGATGCCATTTGGTCTGAAGCTTTTGCCTTTGGAGAGGTTTTGAATAATTTTTTTCAATTTTTTTACTATTGATTGGTATATTTAGATTATCCAGTTCTTTCTGGTTTAGCCTATGTAGACTATAAGTTTCTAGGAACTTGTCCACTAATTCTAGGTTGTTATATTTAGTGACATAGAGCCCTTCACAGTATTTTCTTATAATCCTTTGTATTTTTCTGATATCAGTGTTAATTTCTTCCCTTTCATTTTTTAAAATTCATTTTTATTGTTAGACTTATTGGGGTGACATCTGTTAGTGAGGATTACATAGGTTTCAGGCATACAATTCTACAGTGCATTGTCAACTTGATGTATAATAAGTTCACCACCTAATGTGACTTCTCTTTCCATCACCTTATATTTAGCTTCCCCCCTCCTCTCCCACCCCCTCCCCTTTCTCCCCTCCCTAAACCACTCGTCCCTACCCTTTCACTTTTAATTTTGGATATTTGTGCTTTTTCCTTTGATACTTTGGTTAGACTAGCCATGGGTGTCATTTTTTTTAAAAGTTTTCATAGAACCAGCTCTTGTTTGCATTGTTATTTTCTACTATATTTCTGTTTTTTATTTTGTTTATCTCTGCTCTAATTTTTATTATTTCTTTTTGTTTTTGCTGACTTTAGGTTTTTTCTGTTTTTTTTTTAGTTCTTCAGGATGGAATGTTAGGATATTTACTTGTGATTTTTTCATGTTTCTTAAGATAGGCTTGCAATGATATAAACTTATCTCTTATTATTGCTTTCCCTGCATTCCAATAATTTTGATATGTTGTATTTTCATTGTCATTAGTTTCTACGTATTTTTAAATCTCTTTTATTTGTTTTTTCATCAAGTCATTTTTAAATAAGATGTTTAATCTCCATGTGTATGTG
>PVJL010016652.1:0-20324 GCA_004026885.1 Lyroderma lyra
CTGGGCCCGCCCCCAGAGCCCCAGACCCGTGCACCGGGAGAGCTCCCACGCGTGCGCACGGCTGGGCCCGCCCCCAGAGCCCCCAGACCCGTGCACCGGGAGAGCTCCCACGCGTGCGCACGGCTGGGCCCGCCCCCAGAGCCCCCAGACCCGTGCACCGGGAGAGCTCCCACGCGTGCGCACGGCTGGGCCCGCCCTCAGAGCCCCCCAGACCCGTGCGTGGACCGGGTGCACTTTTGGTGCATTTCCAGGTTTCCTATCGCTGCTGGAACCAATAACCACAAACTCGGTGACTTCAAACAACATGAACTTCGCCTGCAGTTTTGAAGGTCAAACACCTGAAAAAGCTCAAATCCCACTGTCAGTGGCGTTGCTTCGGAGAATTCTATCGCCTTACCCTTCCTGGCTCCCAGCAGCCACCGTGTCCCCTGGCGGTGGCCCCTTCCTCCCTCTCCCGTGGCAGCGGCGCTTCAACCCTGTCTGACCCAGCGCTGCCTCCTCCTGGTGATTCCCTGGCCGCCCGGGTAGTCCAGGCCACCACCCTCCCCTCACGGGTGCAGACCCCCTTCCCCCATGGAAACAACACTCACTGATTACGGGGGGTCGGACAGGGCGGGGTGGGCAGGCACTCGTGGGCTCAGCACACCAGGTGGCACTCGGACCGCCACACTGTGCGTCACTGAAGTCCGAGCAAAAGGAGCCAGCGTCCCCGGCTGTGTCAGTGTTACTGCCAAGCAGCCTGAAATTGGGCTAAAATTGGACCACTCAGTGACTGAGTTAGTGTAAGCCTCGGTTCTGAAGACCGGACTGCTCATTAAAGTGGACCGGAGCGTATAAACAAACAAATAAACAACAAACAAACGAACGAAAACAACAAGCTTTAACGACAAAGCCCAGCCCATGCCCAGAACAATGAACTTAGAATTACTGGGGGGCTAAGTCATCACTGGTGTTCTTCGAAGCTCCGCCATTAACCCCCCCCCCCTCCGTGGAGTCTAGTGTGACATCCACGACGTGGACATGGTGATCAGAAGTGACAGGGCCCCGGCCTGGGGGCCCCGGGTCGGCACCGTACTCGGGGTGCGTGTAACATCGAAGCGTTCGGGAAACAAACGCTCTTGGTTTTGGAACGCAATAACTAATGAAGTAAGTAGGTAACGATGCAGCACTTAGCGCAAAAAACGTCCCCGTGCTTCTGTGTTGTCACACGTAGCCTGCGTTCAAGTGACGCGGGACGTCTCCTCTTTGCAAGGTGACGACCGTGAGGTTTGGGGGTGGCCGCCACACCGTTAACAAGTCACTTCATCCAGATCTCCTCTCGGGTCTCTTGCCTGCAAAGTCTGTCCGTTACAATACTGCCTACTGCTCTACAAAAGGACTCAAAACATTTCCGAGGTGTCGCAAACCGCGTAGCATCGTGCGCCGAAGTGGATCGGGGTGACGAGGGTGAGACCACAGAGAGCAGCAGGGAAGGGGACAGGCCGGGAACGCACCCCCTCTACCCAGATGGACACGCCGCAGGTGTCCCCAGAGCACCACGGCCAACCGAAACCTGAGTCCCAGCCGGGCCCGGCCACCTGCTGCCCGTGTGTGGCGTTGGCAGTTCCCTAAGTGTCCCAGGTCGGTGTGTGTTCCCCAGGCCCTCCCTGTGCAGGGCTGTGGTAAGGGGCTCCCCACGGAGCCCCAAGCCCTTGAGGTGCGATGGGCAGCGACTCCCTGCTGGCCCTTGGTCCTCCTGTCCCCTTCCTAAACTCACAGGTGTGTGCACACACACGGGGTGTCGTCAGAACTGCTTGTCAGCTCCCCGACCACAGCCGGGCACCACGAGATCGCAACAGCAGGGTAGAAGGATGTAGGGCACCCCGCTCCTCCCTCCCCGCAGAGCTGGGACGTTGGCTGCACTCCAGCCTGGCCGGGGCAGTGAACCCGAACGTGTGTTTTCACAGGTCACAGCCTCGACTCGCGGGGAGTGCAAAAGGCAGGACTCAGGGGTCTCGTGCTGCCCAGGTGGTTCGTTTGGTGCCTGGGAGCTCCTTTTGCAGGTTCCTCTTGGCCTTCTGGGGACCCCTCATGCCCATCTCCCCCAGGCACCTTCCTGCAACCCCCTCGTGAGGCCACCCCCAGCACCCCGTCTCCTATTTCAGTGCTGAGGGGCTGCACCACGTGGTCTGTTCTCACGGCTCACGCAAACGTGTCCTCACAGACCTCTCGGGCCCGCCTGTTTAAACCATTTGCGGTCCCGTCCGGCCCCCATTGCTCAAATGACTCAGGCTCCACCCTCCTTCCTTACGTTCACGCCCACCACCCCTGGGCTGAAGGCTGCACCCTCCCTCCCCCCAAACCCCACACGTCTGGCATCCTTCGTGAAGACCTGGGTCCAACGTATTTGTTAGTTAGTGCCCAGCGCCTGGAAACCGGGGGCTTCCGCTCCTCTCGGCACCTCACACGGATCCTGCTCACGTAGCCCCCGAGCACATCGGGGCGGTGTGTGCACGACGGCTGTCTGCAAAGGATCCAGCCACGCCGTGTGAACTCGAGTGGCGCTTCCGGGTCGGCTGGTTCCGACGGCTCTCGTCTGCCGTGTAATTCTGTGACCCTTTTACTACCCACGGGACAAACCCCCAACATTCTCAGTCATGGACATGTCGCTCAGTGCTCTACAGTCAAATATCTGATGTGTCCATGACTGGGCACAGTCATCCCCCAGACTTCCTACCCTCCTTCCCAGGATGTCACCGTCTCTTTAGGATGAAAACAAAAACAAAACAAAACACAAAACAGTCGAGTCCTCGACGCTGCGATTAATTCTATCGTTTTCTCTTTAAGTGCCTTGGAGTTCACTTCAGAACACTCCCAGGTTTACTGGTGACTCTCACCCCTTTAAGTTCACTTCGATGCTGAGGTTACGCTTCTGAACCGCTATCCAGTAGTCCCGTCCCTCCCATCGCCGAACGTCCTGCAGCTCCGCGGCCCCCGTGTCCCGTATCTTCTGAAGTTACAGGCCACGCGTCAGGGAGACAAGGCTTCCTGCAGTCCCCCCGCCACGGTCCTCTGGCTCTGGGTCTTCCCACGTGCTGCCAATGCCCTTTGCCCTGTGGTTTGCCTGCTCGACGCTGGACACCTCCAGGCAAAGATCACCTCTCTCGCCACCGTATCTCTCGGCCCTTGGACACGTCTCCCATCCCGTGCACATCGAAACGACGGTATAACCCTTTGTGTACAGACGTGTCCCCCTACCGTCCTCTGTGATCAACAAAGCCGCTCGCAACCGAACTCAACAGCCAGCAGAGCAGGATTTTTCTCAACAGATTGAAACCAGAAAGCGATGGTTTGGCTATTGGGAAGAGGCGGAAAGCCTGATGTCCGTGAGTATCCTGTAAAATATGATATTGAAATGGACAGGAGATGGGACTACTTTATTTGGCTTATGGCAAAAATGTGAGAAAGAACCAGAAAGCAAACGCAGTCTGAGAAGGACGCAGATGAAGGACTTGGCTGCGAAATGGGGACAGACGGACGTGCCCTTGGCAGCAGGCCCTCGGGGTGCTCGGCCAGCGGGGCCTGGGGGGCGGCGCGCCGCCCTGCAAACTGTTTGCTTATTTAGGGGACTTCGGCCCGGTGCAGCCGAGACCTGGACATGTCGGTTCGGAGCAAACTTCCTGCCTTATTCCTCACGACGATCCGAAGTTTTCACGTTTGTGCAGCGAGGAAGCACGGGATAAAGTATGAGTGGCAGTGAGGACAGCAAGGGACCGATGTGGTCCCCAGAGACGCGTGTTCACTCCACACGCAGATGCTGAGCGTCCCGAGTGTGTCCGGCCCTGTGCCAGGTGGCGAGGATACGCTGACGGCCATGGCCCCAAAGATGAGACGCTTCCTTCTATGAACGTTCAGGCCAGTGTCACACACACACACACGCAAGCCACCGGTCTCAGTACGGCGGCGCATGGTGGCCAGCAGGAGCCCCGTGTCCCGGCCCGGGAGCGGGCATTTGCTGGGGTGGCAGTGAGCCAGGGGTCAGTGTGCTACATACAGAAGGCGATAAAAGCTAAAAAAAAAAAAAACAAAACAAAAAAAACCGCGGTGGTTCATGAGGCCCTTGGATTTGAGAAGAATCCCAAGTAAGTGCTTAGGTTTCTACTGTTGCAAACATTCTCCAACTCCTCTGCAGTGTGCAGGCCCTGAATGCAATTAATGTGAATTGTTCTTAAAGGGCGGAGAGAGAGGGAGCCGTTAGGGAAGCCGAACAGAGACCACATGCAGAAGGGGGACACGGACGTCAGTTCTGCCACTCGCTGCCGCGTAATAGGGCACGGGGATGCAGGTGTGGAAAGCTACGGGGTATTTTGTTTTGGGGTTTTTTAAAGCAGCTGTTGGTATCTATGAATACTGCCAGGGCAAGTGTGCCCTGAGAAAGAGCCACCAGGGGTAGAATGCACCAAGTCCACCAGAAGGTAGAAGCTGGCGAAGCACGTGGCCAGTCGTCTGTGATCGAACTTTCGGTCATTGGCACGTTGCCCTCCGACGCACCAGTTCTCTGGCTGTGGGGGGCTGGCCATCTAGTCCAGCACACACTGGCGGTGAGGGCTCACGCTCTCACTGGTGGCTCATCCGGTCTGGAGACTGCAGACCTCCCACTTCCGGGCTGTCCATCTGACACAGGTTATCTACAGTCACCCAGAGAGTCTTGGGCACCAGCAGGTGCCCTGCTCATCCCGTGCCACGTACCTAGTTATATTACCGTGGCACATGGTGGTACACCTCACGTGGAGAATACAGGAGACGGTGGAAGAAAGGAGAAAATGAACATCCGTAAGCAGCCGCCCTGTTGAAGAAGCGAACGTGGATGTGACTAGAGTCGGTGTGCTGTGCTGCCCGGGGGGCGGTGACATCACGCTCACCATCGCACAGAGGAGGGCTTGGGGAGCAGCCCGGATCGTCAGGCTACAAGCAAACCTGTGAATGGTGCATGTCTGCAAGGGAAAGTTGCTCCTGAGAGCTGCTTTGCTTTCCCTTCTGCTGTATCACATCTACCCAAGGTTTAACAGCTCATAAACTGAAGCCAACTTTCTGAATGATCATTTAATTCTTGAAAAGTAACCATAAACTAAGGGCGGGGGGGAATACGGAGATATTAATCCTGGCAGCAGGCAGCCGTTCTAGGCCCAAAAGCTTAATGGGGCTGAGCTGAATGGGACATAACAAGATCACTATGCTAACAAAATACATCCGTGTCCTCCGAAGGGTGAGGAATGCTCCTTCCCCATCCGTGTTTGAACACGGGAGGCCATAAAGCGCCCGTTAGACTGAGTAATGTTGCAGAACTAAATCACAGGGGTTTGGTTCGGTTCTCCAGGAGAGTATAAAAACCCTCAAACCTGGGAGCGTCGTGTTCTTCAAGGGTCTGAATAAGCCGCCCTCAACCCTACTGGATATCCAAGTGAACAGAAACATTTGCATGAGAATCCTCAGGCCTGTAAATCGCATTAACAGGAGCTAGACCCCCCTAAAGGTGACACAAAGAACGTGTCCTCACTTTTGCTTGAGCTGTGCTTTTAACTTGATGACGTAGCTTTTGAAGAAATGTGGAAAGACATTCACATTTGGATTCCAATGAAGCAATTGCTTCTGTTCATTTTGTTTTATTTATTTATTGTTTTGGGTGAATGTCGACATTTGACTTTGCTACTGTCCTGGCATAATGCTTGTTTTTTAAATGGAGCTGAACAACTTACATGGTGGACCGTACGGCCTTGGAGGGCTTGCATTTGTTTTCTGGGGGAGCGTGTGGTCAGTACCGGCGGAGGGGATCTAAAGCTCGGCCTCTGGGGAGGGTGTAGCAGGCCTGGGCACGGGGAACCTCCACTGTTTCATTGGGTGAATCGTCCCTGACCCAGAAGGCTCAACAGCAGCTGAGATGGTGTGGCCCCAATGGGCCTTAGGGGCTTGACACGCTGCGGGGGTTCTGCACATGCCTTTAGACACAGGTCTTTGTCATGGAAGAGAGTCACGTCAGTGCACCTCCGATGGCCCTTTGGGGAATGGTGGCCCAGGTGTTTAACCAGCTACCCCTTCTGGTGACAACACGAAGGACACTGGTGTCGAGGGCAGGGTGGGAGGGAAGGGTGGAGGAACCCCATTGGGACAACCCACCCCACACACAACCCCCAGCTGAGGCACAGGAGCGGGGACATTGACCCGGAGGGTAAGGCTGGGGAGCTGTGGGCGCTGCATGGTGGTGGGGCTCCCTGGGAAGTGCCGCCAACTATCGGGGAGCAGAGAGGGTCAGGGGACAGTCCCCTCACCAATGTGCTCCCCAAGCCTCCGCTCTACTGCAATTCCGCTCCGGTGGTTTGCTCTCTGTCTCGCTTTGTGCCGTGTACCTGACAGCGCTCCCTGTTTTCCTGTATTTGAACCTGAGACTCGGGTTAAACTGCTCCTCCAGAGTCATACGACTGGAGAGTCAGAGGCCAGTTTGGGGCTGAGCAATGCTGTCACGCTGTTATGTCCCGCGCACGTCCCGGCACACACGGCCGCCTGGCTCGCAGGGTCACGTTCTCTCCTGAACAGGAATGCGTTAGCTGTGCTACCCTCAGGATGACACTGAACTTCAGCATATAGACAGAAACGACACGTTGCTCCAGTAGAAAGTGTGAAAGGGAATAATACCATTTATTTACTTATTTTAGATTAGAATCCAAAGGTTTGCCATTCGAATTTCTAATGACGTGCTTTGTAAGTTCTGCTTCTCGCAAGAACCACATTCAAGAGTGCGTGCTCTCGTTGGTTTCCCATGTGATCTAACCAGGTCGGGGCAGCCATAGTCATTTTTTTTTTAAATTAGGTAGACAACTATTAAAAAAATAATGATGGATATTGGTACTGGGACAGAGAAATATGGCTGATTAACCAAACTGTCAAAAATCTTCAACTTCACAAATTATCAAAGAAACAAAAATGAACACAGAGTGGCCGACCCTGTTTTCCTGTGTGATATCTCTCACTGTGCCTGGGAGATTGTTTACTGGGGTGAGCCCGTGCTCTGAGCAGGCCCCAAACTCTTGGGTTGGAGGGTACAAAGGCAAGAAATTACTGAAAAGATTCCCTGGTGCTGGCAGGTGATTTAAGCTTGATCTTGCTCCTGGCAGCCCTTTCGGATGCTTTAAACATCTGTGTCCAGGCTGGGCTTCTGTCTCCTGCAACGTCATGGCCTGCAGTCACTCTTGGCTTTGCCTCTGGGGGCCTCCTCCTCCCTTCACTGGCCCAAGAGTATCACCTTGCTTCCAGGGTGCCTCTGATGGCATCTGGGCACCTGCCCAGAGGTCCTGGCCTCAAACCATCCTGGGGAGCTTTTCCCCAGGACTTCTGTCTGGCTCCCACAACGAACTCGGAGAGCAGAGACACTGTCTCATTACCCAACTGACTTCTCCATCTTGAGATTTCTCAAGAAGGAATCGGACTCAGCCCACTTAATTTTCCCACAGACTTGGACACACCGCAGGGTTTCCTATTTGTACTTATTTTACAAGATTGAAAATGAGGAGCAGGTACCCAGCTCCAATGCACTTGGAATACACAGCAAACAGGCAGCTCCCTCCCAAAATCGAAACCCTTTTAATCATCTTCTTTCCCTCCACGCTCTTAACCATTTTTTTTCTTTTAAGTTTCTATGAGGTCAGAGATTTAGTACTTATATAACTAGGTCTTGACAACCTACTTTTTGCAAATCCTGAGAAAGATCTGACTTATCTTCTTGGCAGTCATTATTTTAAAATGGTCTAAATTTCCCAATGCTTATCTTGTTACAAATACAATAGTCCTTGCTTCTGAGAGTACAGCGAAATGTGCGTCTCAAAGATTATTGACACGAATTTAAATTGACAAAACTCTTTGAAAAACATTTTGGCAGTATGTTTCATGCATTTTCTAACAGCCATATCCTTTGATTTCATAATTCCTTTTCTGAGAGTCTACTTTAAGTATTAATCTTGAATGCAAGAAAAAAAAATCTACACATAAAAGCTACCCTTAAAATATGCCAGAAACAACCAAAATGGAAACAATCAGTAAGTGATTTAAATAAGGTAATGGAAACCCAGGTAATGGAATATTATAGGGCAGGAAAATGTTTTTGAAGTTGATACAATAATACTAAAAAGTAATGTTAATTTAATGGAAAATATAAAAGTTATGCTGTAAAATTCTACTTATGGCATAAAGATTAAAATATATTTTTTAAAAATCCTTTAAATATCTATGCATATATATTTGAAAGTTCAGGAATGTACCAAAGCATTAAATAATGGTGTCCAAACTTTTGGCTTCCCTGGGCCACATTAGAAAAAGAATTGTCTTGGGCCTCACATAAAATACACTCACACTAATGACAGCTCATGAGCTAAAAAATGGTCACAAAAAATCTCATAACGTTTTAAGAATTTGTGTTAAGCCACGTTCAAAGCCATCCTGGGACACAGTCTAGACGTACCTGCATTGAAACATTGACTATCAATGGGTCTTAGGCAATTAGAAAAGTTTTCACTCTCTCCAACTATTATAAATATTTTTAATTTCACATACTGAGTACACATTTCTTCTAAAACGCTAAAAACAATAGTTAGAAAAAACACAAAATGCATCAAAATTAAAAATAATAACTATGACACATTTCATCCATGGAAGACATAACATTAAATCTTTCTTTCTTTTTTTTTTTCACATCAAAAGTGATTTCAAATCTTGTAGACTTGGCATCTAAAAATGTCTCTGACCACTTCTTCTCTTCTCTGTGCTGACTACTTTAATCCATGCCCTCCTACTCCAACACCTCAACCCGTGTACCAGATGGCTGCCCTGATCCGAGGCATCTCTTTTATCTCAGTTCAATTTCATTTCTAGTGTTGTGATTTGCAAGCAGATTATTTACCATAGCTGAGCATCACATTGATTTCTCTGTAATGATCTCCTACAGTTTTCTGAGGAATATATAAAAAGGGGTAATGTCCTCATATATATATATATATGTATGTATGTATAAAAGCACTTCGCACATGGTAACTTTTCAATGAAGGGCCGCTCTCATTATTAAAGTCCAATGAGGCCATTCTTTTGTTTTTCACTTTTAATGCTGCTGCATTGTGAACTTTTAAATACTGATAACCCACAAAACCACTGAAGACCCTACACCATTGGCTCTCACTTTATTTCACAAAATTCTTCTCTCATCTGCAACCAAGATGGGCTGCTACTTCCTGTTTCCTGGACACACCCCTTCGTTTCCGTAAATAGGCCCCATGGGCTCCGTTTGTCTCTTCATCTTCATCACTCCCTGCCTGGGTCCCACGTTTCTGAAGTGCCTCGTGTGATCTGAAAACCTTCCCCGACCCCCGTGCGGAATTAGAGTGCTGTCTTCTCTGAAACTCCGTAACGTTGTCCACAATCCTTAAGGGCGTAAGCTCTTCGGTTCGGCATCGCCCTGGGATAGTCAGGGCGCAGCTCAAACCAGCAATCCCCTCGGAGAGGCTGTGCCTGACCACCCAGCCTCACGGGGGCCCTGAGGCCCTGTCGCACTTCCTGGTTACTGGCCTTTCTCCCTTCTTTCCCCCACCATTCTCCCAGCAAAGGTGTCTTCTCCAGAACAGAACTGTGTTACTTACCTGCAGCCAGCACTGTCCCTTTAAACAGTAAAAGCCCAACAAATACGTAAAAGTGAATTCCAAACTCAGAAAACGTGATCACTACACTAAACCCGGTAAGGATGATCCTGATCTGAGAGTCGTTACTAAAATCTTTCCGTTTTCTTCTCCACAGCAACACACACTCAGAGATCATTCACACACTCATGGTCACTCACACACCCACATGCACGCACACACATGCACATGCACACATGCATGAACACACGCGCACGCACACACACATACGCACACACGTGCACACGCACACACGTGCACACGCACGCACACACGTGCACACGCACGCTCACACCCCCACACGCACGCTCACACCCCTGGTTCTGGGTCCCTGCTGTGATTTACATAATGCTCCGTGAGCAGCCATCGCAGACAGCAATTACAGCAAACCTGGGAAATGCTCTACCTGGAGCTCTCAGCCGAAGCCACACTCTGTGGTATTGCAGACACGCAGAAATGACAATAGGACGAGAGGGAGGGGGGACATGGCGACGTGAAACGTTAAGGGTAAACCTTTGGGAACAATAACACATTCAGTGCAGTTCACTTGCTTGCACGGTTTAGCAAAGTCTGACAGAGAATTCGAACCAATGCAAAGTTAGAAAAAAATTCAAAATATGCAAGAAAGCCATCACACAGATCTGCAAAACTACAGCTTTCTTCAGCAGCAAATGTGTTGCTCGTCTTCGCTATCTAGGGAGCATAGTTTGGGATTTTAATATTTTCTTTCAGAGAGAGAGAGAGGAAAACCGTGTAATTAATGAAAGAAAAAATAATCCAGATATAAGGAAATAACTATGTAATGTCTTGTAAAAATTAAGCAAGAATAAATGAAGGGGGAAAACATGAAGTTATCTTCCACAATCACAGTGTTCATCCTCAAATCTTTCCAAAAACGTTTGAGTAAATGGTGCTGTTCAGTTGTTCCTGGCTCCTCACCGCAGGCCCTTGACGTCCTCAGACAACGTGAACACTTGGCATCTCTTCTCTTTTCTCTCCCTTCACCCTCCGCTGCCCTTCAAACTTGGCCCCGTCAGCATTTACACACGTTCAGTATCGCCTACTGCAGTCATCACCTTCCACTGACCCCTTGATCTTCCGTCTCCCAAATTCGGTCTGTCTTCCCCACCCACCACAAAGTTCTTACGAGATGATTGATACCTGACTTCTCCATCGTTCTCACCTCCCACTCCTCAACTTTCTTTCCCTTGAAATACATTATTTAATATTTCTGCAGTAACTTCTGTGACAGGCGGAATAATTCCTGCCCACACACACACACACACAAGATGTCCCTGTCCTAATCCTGGGAGTAAAAGGGAGTTTGCAGATGGGATAGAATCAGTGATTGTAAGATGAGGAGAGCATCCCAGATTAGCCACGAGGGCCAAATGGTGTGAGACAGGCACCGGGGAGAAACGCCTGCAGGGCTGGCAGGAGGTAAGATGCCATCAGCAAGACGGTGGAGGGATGGGACGCAGGGTCGTGAGCCAAGAACTGTACGTGGTCTGTAGATGCTAGAAAAGGCCAGGAAACAGGTTCTCCCCGCAGACCTTCTGAGGGGACCGGGCCGCCAACACCGGGACTTAACCCACTGAACTCGACTCTTGACTCTGGTTTCCAGAACGGAGTGTGTGTGGTGTTGAGCCACCCAGCAGGAATGAGGAAACGATCAGACCCTGCGCCAGGTCAAACTGGGGACAATTTCTAGTCTTTATCAGTAGCCACCTCTCAGCTCCTTGGAAACCACTGGTTTTCTTACTAGAACTTTGGCTCATTTTGCTCAGATTCCTTCGCTTATTCCTTTTTTCCTGGCAATGAAGTAAATATTAGCATTGCTTAACCCTCAGCCTGCAACCACCCGTTGTCACTCGCTAAGCGGCCACATCAACTCTCTCCCTTGTAAGCAAAGGCTCTCGTCTCTGCTTGGTTGCAAGGATACGCACATGCTTATTTGAGCACCCAACTTGATGGTCACACAGGCAGCTCAAATGTAATGTGCCTACCACTAAACTAATTTCTTTCCCTTAAGTCTGCTTTACTTCCAGTGTTCACACCTCAGGAAATGGGACCCAGCAACCACATCTGCTTCCAACCTAAAACCTGGGAGTCATAATGGACTGAACTGCCTTCCTCTTCTACCATATCCAATCAATCACTAAGCCTGGTCAAGTCTGCCTCCTAAATGCCCATCGGGGCCAATGTCGGTGACCCTATTCTCGTTCTAACCACAATCTGGACATGGCAAAACTAAGGCAATAGTCTTAGGGTGTAGGCCCCTCACATCGTATGCAATGTAGCAGCATTAACCCAATGCTGTTCAACCCCCACATACACAAGCCAGTCTCCCCACAACAGCCATGCTGATATTTACACACACCCCACACACGTACACACAAATCACAGATCACCAGGTCACTTGCTTAACACTCTTTGCCCTTAGGATGTCATACAATTCAAGAAATCCTTTAGATTTCAGTCTCTGCCTCTTTTCTACCTTCATTTCTCACTATTCCACCCCTTTCTCTCTAATCACTTTTGTGGTCTTCTTCGCCAAGGTCACTGAAATTTTCGTGGTTTGCTATCACGGTCCAGGGTCATGGCATTTTCTCTCCCTTCTGTCTGGAATTCTCTCTCCACCACCCTTTTTGTTTTGCTCATCTTATTGCCTAACTAATTCTCATCCATGCTTCCTTCTCATGCCAGATACCAAGAAATTGCTCTCTGACATCCTCTCTAAAACTAAGTTAGAGGCTCCTGTAATATACTCCCCTATTACCTTACACTTTGATTTTTAAATGTTCATAATGTTTAAACATGCTTAAGAAAATCATCTGCTCCTATTAGATCTTTTTTTTTTTTTGCTTTTCATTTAAAAGCTTTATAGAGATGTAAGTGAAATACAATAAATTATACATATTGAAGGTGTAAAATTCGTTAAGCTGTGACGTGCGTACGCGCTCGTGAAACAAGCATCACCCTCAGGATAGAGAGCACAGACATCCCCCCGAAAGTTTCCTCTTGCTGCTTTGTTCTCACAAGGTCCTACGACATTTGTCTTGTTCCCTGATGTGTTCTGGGCATACATCCCAGAGGCAGGCCTGGCACATGGTAGCATTCCAAGTGTTCTATTTGGTGAATTAATTGATGAGCAAAGATGTTCATCAAAGCATTACATAGAGAAGGAAACGCTGGGAACCATCTACGTGTTCTTGTGATTGCAAATTTTATAAAATAATGTTAAACTGTGCACCATGGAAAATTATCCTCTATGAGAACCATGAATTATATTGGAATCTACTTAAGTAGAAAAGCAAGGATTACAAAAAAAAACCCTACGAAGTATTATTCTGACCATATATATGTATTTACATACATTTTATGAGTAGCTGAGAAGGATAATAGGCACTGACACAAAAGTGTTAGCAGCGGAGCGAGGACAGGTGATTTTAATTTTCTCCTTTGTGTGTCTCCGAAACTTTCAAAGACGATGTGTCATAATATATTGAACGGGACCTTTCTCGGAGTCTTGGAATTTTGGCTAAAGCCCCATACGGAGGACAACAAGTAGTAAAGTATTTCCATATTGTAAACAGAACAGCCAAAGAGCTGTCAGACACCCCACTCTTGAGTTTTCTAAGAGGTAATCAAATCGGTCTTTCTGCTGTCATCCCCACCGCTCCAAACAGACTACCAAAGAGAAAGTACAATTTTGTTGAAGAGGGAGGTTGGCAGAAAGCGTGGCATTCGAGGATATTGTCCACCCCGGCCCCTATCGGAGGCAGAGGCAGCGGTGCCATTCCTGTAGCTGACGGTTACGCCCCAGCAATACTCCTAGACATCAGACGTGACAGCAAGAAGGGCTGGCAGCCGGCGGAGCTGCGTGTGTTCACGGGCCCACCCACGCGGCCACCCGCGTGCAGTGCGGTCAGACACGTCTGAGGCGCTTCCACGCATCGCCTTCGAAATTTGAGAGCTTCTGTTCTGGAATCTTCTCAAGGCACGGGTGTGACAACAGAGAGGGCAGCGAGCAGGAGCCCGCCTCTGCGTAGGTGGCACAGAAAAGATGGCCTTGTGTCCTGCACAGCAAGGGGCAACTGTGAAAGGGACCAGCTCTAGTCATGGTGATTCAATGAATGAAAACACGCAACACCTTCCAGGTCCAGGCTTGGCGACGCCCTTTTCTGAGATTGTGTCCCTTCAAAGGAAAGCAAGTATTTGCACATGACACTGATGCCGCTTGAAGACTGTTCTTAGGAGAGAACCTAGAATTGGACACATCAGGCAAGCCAGTATATAAACCACGAAGCATGTAAATGTGTTGCTAGATTATTTCCTAAAACTTAGAGGAAACGATGATCTCTCAGCAAGCGTTGAGTATTGATGTTCTTTTCAAAATTGCTAACTTACTTTTTAAAGTATCTTGTAATTTGTCGTACTGAAATCGAGTGGTTTACCACTCTATGTATCTGTATTTACATTTTTATGATAAACCTGTGCACGTCATTCGCTGTCAGGGTTTAATGCCTTTTTTTTTTAACCCGTTACTGAGAAACTTAACGGTATCTGAGATTTCTGTTAAGTGTAGCTAATTCAGTTCTATATTTCAGTGAGTTATTCCAGCAGTAGTCACATAAGTTCCATTAATAAAGAACCTTCATCCATTCACCTATTTATTCAACAAATTTTTATTCGGCAAGTCGTTGGCCAACTTTGGTGCTGGAATAAACAAGGACCAGTCTCGAGATGGCTATTAGAGAGAAGACTCGGATATTTCTATAAAAGTAAACGAGGTTACATGTAATCATTTGTATTCATCTGCTTGAGCTGCCGTAACAAAATACCATGGACATGGTGGCTTAAAAAACAGAAACTTATTTTCCCAAAGTTCTGGAGACTAGAAGTCAAGGTGAAGGACCAGAATCTGGTGAAACCTCTCCCGTTGGGTTACAGATGGCCACCTTCTTGGTATATGCTCACACGATCTTTCCTACTTGCTGTGCCTTCAGGGAGGCAGGGCGAAAAGAGAGAGACAGAGAGAGACAGACAGACAGAGACAGACAGACAGGCAGAGAGAGAACCTATGAGTGTGCTGTGGTGTCTCTTTTTATAATGACACTAATCCTGTTGGATCAGGGCCCCACACTCATTTAACCTGACTACTTTCTTACTCAAAATACTACCACACTTGGAGTTTGGACTTCAACATAGGAATTTTGGGGACACATAAACATTCCCTCCATAACAATTTATTAGAAATAGTCCATCTTGGGAATGATAACACAATGAGGAAATATCGTCATTTATTCAGACAGTACATGTTTACTGAGGGCCTAATATAGATCAGGCCCTGGGCTAAGTATTAGTAATAATAGCTGTTTTCCAGGAGAAGCTAATAATCTCATAAGGCAAGAGACAAGATACATTGCAATGTCATTTACATGATGTTACAGAACCACCACGAAGCACTCTGACACTACTACAGAGGGAAAAACTGGATCTGTCAAGGGGAGTTGGGAAAGAAATTACAAAAAGGTCAATATGTATTTGGATCTTAGATGTTGATTAGGATTGCGCAATGCCAAGAGAAGAGAGTCAATCTAATAGCTATCGACGGGGTCCCTAATTCATATGCAGTCCCTCATCAATATGTGTTTGCGTCCTCACTTCTGAGTGATAGATTTTTCCAAAACTACTTTCTGAGCGGTGCCATCATCGACTGAAACTATGGGTTTGTGTCCTGCTCTGTCCTCGTGACCTCCCACTAAAATCCTAAAAGAAAGGGAACGGAAGGTGGCAGGCATCTGGTACCCTCCTTGTTTTCAGAGCTGGTGTGATCTGTAATGGCTCCAGGTAAACCTTTCCCTGCTCACACCTCCAGCTACTGGCCTCGTGATAACACATCTTGCGTAGTGGCTAGTGTCTGAAGTCAACACAGAAGCTAAGCGACCACATGCTGGGACCACAAAAATCCTAACATCAGCCACATGCCTTACGTGTCTACCAACCAACAGTGTTGGTCTTATACTTGGATGACACTCTTTAAAAAAAAAAAATGAGTATCTAGATTTAGCTAGCCTAATAGGACCATTTCCACTGTTAACTATGAAAATATGCATGTGAGATGATACACAATCTCTAAGACTCAGGTGTGTGGTCGATCCTTCTATAGTACACTAGGGCACATGGTTAAGCATTATTTGGGTCAAGTGACAAAGCGATAACCACAACAATTAAATATTAAGGAGGTGAAGATCAGGAGATAAAAACGTAAGAATCAGATCTGAGTGCTAAGGACCAGGCCGTATTCCAGTATCCCCGAAACACCACCATGATGTGGGTCCCGCTGTGACCTCCGTTTTACATGTAAGGCATAGAGGGGTCACCTAACTTGCCTGAGCTCACCCAACAGACCACGGGGCTGAGATTTAAGCCTCCCAAGTCTGACTCTAGAGCTTCCGGTCCTTCTTTGCTCCAATATACGGTTAAGCAAAACGGAAGAAATGCTGATCAGTCAGGGGGGGAAAGAATTTGACGAAAGCAGCAATTTACCTGTGATTAAAACACATATACATACATACTCCCTTTTTTGTCTTCCACGGGCTCACCCTCTAGTTTCTCAAATTGCATCACAACAAAATTCCTTATCATTACTCGTGGGCTAATGTAATCATGCCCTGCTACATGTCCATAGTCTACCCAGGAATATAAAGAAAAGATGAAAGTCTAGCAGCAAAGGAGAAAGAAAGTACTTTTTGCATATTTTTACATATTGTTAAGAATCAGCCCTGTCTTGCCCCCTGTGAGTAGGGTCCCAAAGACCTGCCATGTCTACACTGTTAAGTGCGGATTCAAGAGACTCGGGCCCTGAGGGGCACGGGGTTCACCGCCACTTCCTCCGGGCCACCTCGCGTCACTATACATCTGTTTTGTTGATTCAGAAGAGCACTTGAGACGCCGTACAGCTGATTTTGACAAGTGCTACAATTTCATAGGGGAAGATAATTCTCGCTGAGATGATTTCCAAAGTACAGAAATTATACTTTCGAGTAGATAGTACCTTTCTTTATGATCAGAATTTTCATTGAATACACAGCATACTTCAGCTTGGTAATCATGGGTGTCTTTGATCTCATATATTAACTAGCACCCCATATTAAATCTTATTCTTGATTTTGATTGTTTTCTTTGTCGCTGATAAAGCATGTCTGCCACATTTAAAGATATCAGATTTATAAAAATGCTATACGAATGTGGAGTGGGGTTATTAATTAAATGAGAGTGTCCTGGTCATGTGACCGAGCTGATTGATGAGATGTACATTTTCTACATGCCACTACATCCAAGAAACTGAGAATTAATCAGTGATGCTATAAAGACCACAGACTTATTATTGATAGAATAATCACTTTTAAGAAGTAAAATGTATGGGTGTAATTTTAATTCGTATTTTAAAGTATTCTTTTAGACCTTTCCATGAGTTTAATTATAAGAGACTATTTTAATATTTGATATTGGAGATAATTCTTGATGAAGAATGATCACTGGTTTGCTTTGTTTCAACTAATGCCATGCCAAAGGTTGACAACATTTTAAGTAACATCAAGGCTTCCAGCTTACCTCAGGCCAGTTCGAGATTCTAACTGGGTTTGAAGAAACCAGAATGGTTCAGAGTTTGGGGATCCCTGCCCTGTTTGCAAGGTTTCACGTCACCATATCCTCAGCCATCCAAACCTTTATTATGATGGGATGCAAACTAAAACGTGGCCCATGCCTGCGTGTCAGAACATCACTTGTAGGCACGTGAGCTACCTTTGTAGAGCCGTGTGCATTACACACACAGGTAAATAGAAACACGCAGTGCCTGTGAGACGGGTGCCACAGTTCCAGCCAACGCTGCGGACTCCCGCCCGGCGGCACTGCTGTCCGCGCTTGCCGTGCGTCAGGACGAGCTCGGCACTCTGCTCCTGCCCGGTCCCGCTCTCGTCCGTGTGGCGTCCCGGCCTCCCTAATTAGCCCCCTAAATTCTAGAACCAACGAACCATCCGCACTGGAGCTTCCGAAGTGGGTTTTCTCACTCCGGCATACAAGAACCCGTGCTCTGGTTCCGTGTGGGTTAGGAGGAAGCGTCCAGCCCACTAGCGGTATTCTAGCACCTTCCAAGTAAACAGTCAAGAACAGTTTCATACTCGCGCCTCGGGCGTACACGGCAGACTCTCCGTTAACCGGAACTCAAGCAACCGGCCAAACTTGGAGTGCTAACGGGGAGTCTCCTACACGTACCCCGCATCCCCCCACCCCTGGGAGCCGGCTCACCGAGGCTCTGCTCTGGTCAGGTTTCCTCTTTGTCAGCGGGCCGGCACGTCCCGGAAAGGGGCACAGATGTGGGTTGTCATTAGCTGACACTCCTCGCAGCAAACTGAATGAACCCCTTAGTCCTCAAAGTCTGACGGGGGGGGGTGCACGGGGTGTCCAAACTACTTAGAAAATAAAGGGCGACAGGAGGGAGCAGCACCCTGTGCTGGCTATTGGGTGCCCCCACGGGGACGGCGGGGAACCAGGACGAGTTGTATGTCTGCACCTGCACGAGGCGAGGAGCGCTGTTTACGTTTTTATTCTTTACACTGGAGGAAGACACTTCTACACGTGGAATGAAATAACGTCATTCCTGGCACCACATCTAATAAAACGTCACCACTTGGCGTCACTCAGGGTAATGCATTTCCTCCCTCCGGAAGGAGACGCCATCACGGTAAGAAACAGCGGGAGATCGCCGTCTTAGAAGGTGCCAAGGGCGTCCTGTCGCCGTGCCAGGACACGTGCTGAGCTCACAAACGGGCCCTCGAGACCGGCCCGCAGACCCGCCCAGAGCCTGCCCCGTGGCAGCTAGCTGCTGGCCACCCCTCCCTCCCAGCGACGCCCGCGCACGCCCTGGGGGCCTCGCACCCCCGGCCCCTCCAAGCCTGCGTGCAGGCCACCCCGACGGCCCTGGTGGTAGAACTGCTCCTGAAAATGACCGACATTGAAAAATCAGGCTTTACGGAAGACTCGGACACAGGGAGGAGCACGGGCCTCCACGTGAGCTCGGTGGGGGCCCAAGGTGCGGGCCCAAGGTGGGGGCGTGGCTCAGCCCTAGGGGTGCTGGTGGAGGGGGGCAGGGACTCCCATCAGGCCCTCTGTGCTGGTCGGGTGCTCAGGCCCACCGAGCCTGCGAGTAGGGACACCGATCTTTCTGGACGCTTACATTTCCAAGAGAGGGCTCTGGGGTGCTTGAGAAAGACGTTCCCCGGTTAGGAAGCTGGCCAGAGGCTGGGAAAGATTTCCATCTCAAAGGGGCAGAGAAGGGATTGGCAGTGACAAGTGTCCTGCAGTCAGGGGGGACGCTGTGTCAAGTTGTCACGCGGGCTCCCTCTTTGTCACAACTCCTGTCGCCACAGTCTCTTCTCCACAAAGCGACCTGATGAATTCTGGAACAATTTAGCTTCGATCAGGTTCTTCCTCTGCTCGAACCCTCCCACGACGTCCCTTTGCCCCAAACGCTGTTGCTCTACATTTCCGTTGGGCTTTCCCATTCGAACCCGGACACCAGCTCCGCCCACGCTCTCACGTCTTCCATCGCCTTCTCCCGCCCGGCCCTGGCTTCTCCTTCACCGCAGCGACTCGCACCTTCCAACGCCCGAGGTCCTCTGCCCCGTGGGTTTGCGGTTCGCGGCTTGTCCCCCTCACCGGACTGCCGGCTGTTTGAGGGGGGTCTTCGTCGTGTTTCACCATCTACGTTATGCACCGAGGGCAGTGCCGGTGCGTGGTCTGCACGCGTCCCTGTGAGACACGTCCAGGCCTGCAGAGAACATTCGTGAGTTTATTTGACCAAACTGACGACCACTGTCAGGAAGCCAGGTCTCAGGGAATTGAGCAAATGCTCCAGAAAACAGCAGTTTTGTGCCTCATTTTATACGTTAGAATCCAAGGAGGAGACCTAAGGGTGCTCACGTGAATCCCACTGGTGGCAGAGGAAGAGGGTGGGAGGAAGCACAGCGGGGAGATCTCTGGGATGGGATAAAAAGTAAGACGGAGAGACGCCTTTCACGTTGGTGGGTGCAGGAGAGTTAATGACATTCACAGCCCATGAGATGGTAGTGGGGAACCAGATAACACTGGGAGGGGCTCTGGTTTGGGAGGTTGGGCCCAGAGGGTTCCGGAAAGATGGGATGACTCCGACATTCCAAGGGCATGTTATCTTAGGTGCAGAAAGACAGTGGATGGGCTCGCTGAAGGTAAAGACTGACCTTCGTCAAGGAAGCTACTGGCCCAAGATGTGACCACTGTCCGTGACCTGCTTTTAGTTAGAAATAGCTATGTGTTCAGCCATCCAGTGAGGTCACTTCGGTCTCTGTGGGGCCCACCGTGCTGCCCCTGAGCCTGTCAGGGTTAGCATGTGGCCCCTTTTGCATCCACACTCCGAACACACATTTGGGGAAATGATCCCTGATCCCCGCCTGAGGGTAAAAAGGAAAGCTAACATAATTCCTTCAGAAGACAGCATCATATTGTTATATTTCTACATAAGGAATGAAATTCAAATAGTAGCAAGTGAGAGTGCAGGTAGCACGTTCCACCCTACCGGAAGGTTAC
>PVJL010016653.1:0-20362 GCA_004026885.1 Lyroderma lyra
CTGAAAGCAAAGAAAAAAAGAAATGAACAAACAAATAATCCATGGACACAATCAATAGTTTAATGTTTATTTGGGGACGAGTGGGTTAGGGAGGGGAGAAAGGGGAGGGGGTGGGAGAGGAGGGGGGGAAGCTAAATATAAGGTGATGGAAAGAGAAGTCACATTAGGTGGTGAACTTATTATACATCAAGTTGACAATGCACTGTAGAATTGCTAACAGATGTCACCCCAATAAGTCTAACAATAAAAATGAATTTAAAAAAAAAAGAAAGACTGTGCCATATGTACCAGGGGGAAAGTCCTCATGCCCAGGAAGGGAAACACTCCAAGAGCAATGAGAACCCTAGGGAACAACGCTGCTCAGAAAGAAAATGAAAAATCTCCAGAAAATGAACTTAAAGATATGAAAACATATAAGATAAAGGACACAGAATTCAACATTGTAGTTCTGAAAACACTCAAAGAGATCAAAGAAAGGCAGGTAAGCACAGAAAAGCAGATAAATGTTCTCAGGAAGGAAGTCTGTGAGAAAAATAATACTTTAACACAGAAATTGAAACTATAAAAAAATAAACATTCTGGAGAGAAACAACACAATAAAAGTAATGAAAAATGAAATAACTAACATAGGAAGCACAGCTGACAAGGTGGAAGAAAGAATTGGTGATATTGAAGATAGAAATATGGAAATGTCATGGAAGAACAGAAAGACTTGAGTTAAAAGAAATGAAAGATCTCTACGAAAACTATGTGACTCCATTAGAAAGAGCAACATAAGAGTAAGGGGTATTCCAGAGGGAGAAGAGGATAGTATGGCCACAGGGAATTTGCTCAAACAAATAGTAGATGAGAACTTCCTGATTCGGTGGAAAGAATTGGAGCCTCAAATCCGTGAGGGAATCAGGACCCCTAGCTACCTAAATTCTAGCACACCTTCTCCAAGGCACTTTATACTGAAGATGTCAAAGGTCAAAAACAAAGAAAGAATCTTCAAGGCATCCAGAGAAAAGAACACCATAACCTATGAAGGAAAGCCCATCAGGCTGCCATCAGACTTCTCAATAGAAACTCTACAAGACAAGAGAGAGTAAAATCAAGTATTCAAAATATTGAAAAAGAGAAAGTACCAGCCAAGAATAATCTATCCAACAAAGTTATTCTTTAGATATGAACGAGTAAAGACCTTTCAGACATAGAGAAGCTGAGAGAATTCCTCAGGAAAAGGTCTGCATTTCAGAAAATAATAAAGAAGGCTATTCCACCTGAACCAAAAAGTCAAAATAAATGAGGAACAACAAAAACATAAAAAGGGAGGAAGTAAAGGTTTAATTCTTCAAAAAACAACAGAGATATGAAGCATGCTTAATAAAAACGACAACTTCATATATGAAACTTTTTTTTTTCATAAACTTCATGGTAACTACTCAAAAAACACACAGAACTAAGACACATAAACAGAAAAAAAAAAGAAAGAGAAGGAAAAATCATAGAACACATTCAAATTAAAATCACTGAAGTGACAAAAAAAGGCAAAGAAAAATTGGGACACTGAGCTATCAGAAAACAAAAATAACATGACTGTAGGAAATTCTCATATATCAATATCACCTGAAATGTAAATGGACTAAATTCACCAATGAAAAGGCACAGAATAGCAGACTGGATTAAAAAGCAAAACCCGTTCATATGCTGTCTCCAACAGATACACCTCAGTCATAAGGACAGAGACTCAGAGTAAAAAGGTGGAAAATATTTCTTTTTTTTTTCTTTTTTTTTTTTTACCTCATGTTGTATATCTTTTATTTCTACTGAATTTCTTTTTTTTTATTGGAGTGACATCTGTTAGCAAGTATTACATAGGTTTCAGGCATACAATTCTACAGTGCATTGTCAACTTGATGTATAATCAGTTCACCACCTAACGTGACTGCTCTTTCCATCACCTTATATTTAGCTTCCCCCCCTCCTTTCCCACCCACTCCTCTTTCTCCCCTCCCTAACCCACTCGTCACCAAATAAACATTAAACTATTGATTGTGTCCATGGATTATTTGTTTGTTCATTTCTTTTTTTCTTTGCTTTCAGTTTTACATTCTGCATATCAGTGACGTCATACAGTTCCTTGTTTTTTCTCTCTGGCTTATTTCACTGAGCATGATGATCTCCAGGTCCATCCATTTTGTTGCAAATAGGAATATTTCATCTTTTTTTATAGCAGAGTAATATTCCATTGTGTATATGTACCACCGCTTCTTTATCTAGTCGTTTGTCGCATGGCACTTTGGTTGTTTCCATGTTTTGGCCACTGTGAACAGTGCTGCAATGAACATTGGGGTACATAAGTTTTTGCGGACGAAGGTTTTCAAGTTCTTTGTGTAGATCCCCAGAAGGGGGATTGCTGGGTCAAAGGTAACTCCATTCCCAATTTTCTGAGGAACCTCCACACTGCCTTCCACAGTGGTAGCACCAGTTTGCACTCCCACCAGCAGTGTACCAGAGTTCCTTTTTCTCCACATCCTCTCCAGCACTTGTTATTCCTTGTCTTGTTGATAATAGCCATTCTCACAGGTGTGAGGTGGTATCTCATTGTGGTTTTGATTTGCATTTCCCTGATAGCTAATGAGGATGAGCATTTTTACATATGTCTGCTGGCCATTTGTATTTCTTCGTGAGAGAAGTGTCTGTTTAGTTCTTCTGCCCACTTTTCAATTGACTTGTTTGTTTTTTTGTTGTTAAGTCTTATTAATTCTTTATATATTTTAGATATTAGACCCTTATCTGATGCGTTATTTGCAAATATTTTCTCCCATTCAGTTGACTGTCTCTTTGCCTTGTTGATGGTTACTTTTGCTGTGCAGAAGCTTTTTAGTTTGATATAGTCCCATTCCATTTATTTTTGCTTTTACTTCCCTTGCCTTTGAGGACAGGTTCATGAAGTCTTCCTTGAGTCCTAGGTCTATAAGTTTAGTATCAATGTCTTCTTCTATACAGTTTATTGTTGCAGGTCTGATATGAAGGTCTTTAATCCATTTTGAGTTAATTTTTGCATATGGAGAGAGTTCACAGCTCAGGTTCATTCTTTTGCATATGTTTTTCCAGTTTTCCCAGCACCACCTACTAAAGAGGCTATCTTTTCCCCATTGTATGTTTTTTGCTCCTTTATCAAAAATTATTTGTCCATATATTTGTGGGTTTATTTCTGGGTCTTCAGTTCTATTCCATTGGTCTATATTTCTGTTCTTCTGCCAGTACCGAGCTGTTTTGACTATTGAGAAGTCAGGATGTGTAATGCAACCAGCCTTATTCTTTTTACGTAGTATTGCTTTGGCAATTCGAGGTCTTTTATGGTTCCATATAAATCTAATAATTCTTTTATCTATTTCATGAAAGTATGATTGTGGGATTTTGATGGGTATTGATTTAAATCTGTAGATTGCTTTGGGCAGAATGGCCACTCAAAAGTTCCAGAGGCTGGCTCCCAAACTCTTTCTGTCCCCAGCTCCCCATTCTCTCTCCCCTCCCCCAAACTGCGCAGCTCCAAATAGTCAGCAGGGATTGTTTCCTTTGTGGTCTGTCTCTGCTCCCTTCCCTCTCCCTGACTCGCCCCCTTCTCGCCAGCCTTCAGGTGTTTATTTGCAATTTGTGGATTTCTCAACAGCTGTTTTGTCACTCAGGGTCCTCTTTCTTGGCTCTTGGATGGCTGTTCAATTGTTTTTTCTGGGAGAGGCTTTAGGAACCTCCTCTCCAGTCACCATCTTGTCTTCTCTCCACATTTCATCTTAAGGAACTAGAAAAAGAAGAACAAATAAAGCCTCTGAAAGCAGCAGAGGAAAGGAAATAGTAAAAAACAGAGAAGTAAATGAAATGGAAAGCAGAAAAACAATAGAAAAAATTAATGCAACTAAGATCAAGTTATTCAATTAATAAAATTGACAAACCCCTGGCAAGACTCTCCAAGGAAAAAAGGGAAATGACACAAATAACCAAAATTATAAATAAAATGGGTGATACCACAGAAATACAAAGAATCATATGAGAATACTGTGAAGGGCTAATGCTACCAAATTCAGCAACCTACAAGTAACAGAAAAGTTTCTAGAAACACATAGTCTACCTAGACTGAACCAAGAAGAACTGGTTCAGTCTAAATAGACCAATCAACAGTAAGGAAATTGACACAATCATCAAATATCTTCACAAAAGCAGAAGTTCAGGACCAGATGGTCTCTCTAATGAATTTTACCTGGCAATCAAAGAGGAATTAACTCCTATCCTCCTCAAACTCTCCCAAAAAATGTAAAAAGAGGCAGTACTTCCCAACCCATATTTTATGGGGCCAATGTTACCCTAATGCCAAACCTGGTAAGGACAACACAATAAAAGAAAACTATAGACCAATATCTCTGATGAACACAGATGCAAAAATTCTAAACAAAGTATTATCAAATATAATACAATGCATTAAAGAGATTATACATTATGATCAAGTGTGATGCATCCCAGGGGCACAAGGATTGTTCAACACATGCAAATCAATCAATGTAATATACTACAAAAACAAAATAAAAGATAAAAAACATGTGATTATATCAATTGATACAGAAAAAGCATTTGATAAGATACAACATACATTTATGATGAAAAACTCTGAATAAAATGAGTATAGAAGCAAAGTAGTTCTTCAACATTATAAAGACCATATATAAGAAACCCTCAGTGAATATCATACTGAACAGGAAAAAACTGAAACCTTTTCTTCTAAAATCAGGAACAAGACAGGGATGTCCCCTGTCACCACTGCTATTCAACATAGTACTGGAAGTTTTAGCCAGAGCAATCAAGCAAGTGAAAGAAATAACAAGCATCCAAATTGGGAGTGGAAAAGTTAAATTACCACTTTTTACAGGTGACATGATCCATTATATAGAACATTTTAAAGATTCCACCAGAAAACTATTAGAAATAATAAACAATTACAGTAAAGTTGCAGAATAAAAAACCAATGTAAAAATTTTATTGCATTTTTATATGTGAACAATGAAATTTCTGAAAAACAAATTTTAAAAAAAACAATACATTTTGTAATCATAAAAAAACTAAATACCTAGGAATAAACTTAACAAAGAATGTGAAGGACTTATACAGCAAAAAGTAAAAGGCACTAGTAAAAGAAATTTAAGAAGACACAAAGAAATGGAAAGATATCCCATGATCATGAATTGGAAAAATCAACATGGTTAAAATGGCCATATTATCCATAGCAAGATACAAATGTAACACAATTCCCATTAAAATCCCACAGACATCCTTTTAAGAAATAGAAAAAAGAGTCATCAGATTCGTACGGAATGACAAAAGACCCCAAATTGCCAAAGCAATTCTACAGAAAGAAGAATAAGGCTGGAGGCATCACACTCTTCAACTTCAATCTATCTTTTAAAGCATCAATGATCAAAACAGTTTGGTGTTGGCAAAAAAATAAAAAACATACAGGCCAATGGAACAGAATCAAAACCAACAAATACACGCACAGGTAATTATTGACAAAGGAGCAAAAAATATACAATGGAGAAAAGAAAGCCTCTTCAGTAAATAGTGTTGGGAAAATTGGAAAACCGTATGCAAAAGAATAAATCTGGACTGCAAATGTCACCATATACCAAAATTAATTCAAAATAGATTAAGGAACTCCACAAAAAAACAAAAACAATAAAGTGTGTAGAAGAAATCAATATTAAACTTAAGGACTTTGGTTTCAGAGAAAACTTAATGAACTTGACCTCAAAAGCAAGGCAAGTAAAAGCAAAAATAAATGAATGGGACTACCTCAAAGTATAAAGCTTCTACACAGCAAAAGAAACCATCAAAAAAAGCAAAGAGTCAATGAAACCAATGGGAGAAAATATTTGCAAACAATGCCTCTGATAAAAAGCTAATATCTAATATATACATATATATTAGATATATATATATCTAATATATATATATATATATAAAGAACTCATACAACTCAACAACAAACCCACAAACAATCCAGTTAAAAAATGGAGTGCTTGCTTCAGCACCACATATGCTAGAAAAAACAGGCAGAGTACCTAAACAGACATTTCTCTCATGAAGATGTACAAATGGCCAACAAATATATTTTTTAAATGCTAAACTTCACTAGCTATCAGAGAAATGCAGATCAAAACCACAATGGGATATCACCTTACACCTGTTAGAATGGCTATTATGGAGGAGACAGGGCAAGATGGCAACCGGGGAGGAGGTCCCTAGAGCCTCTCCCAGAAAACACATTTGAATCAAGAAAGGGGACCCTAATTGATGAGGTGACATTTAAGAAATCCATGCATCACAAGAAAGTACCTGAAGGTTGGAGAGAGAGGGGCGAGTGGGTGAGAGGGAAGGAAGCAGAGACAGATTATGATGAGACCCCATCACTGCTGACTGAAGGAACCAGGAACTGGAAAGAAATTGGGGAGCAGCACAGTGCATAAGAGGAGGGAGACCAAGAAGCGACAAGAGTGAAAGCCAGAGCAGTGGAATGCTGGGAGACCATAGGGGGATCTGGGCCTTAGAAAAATGTGTTGGGAACAGATTTTGGGGACCAGCCTCTGAAGCTCTTGAGTGGCACAAGAGCTGAGTAAAACTCTGAACAACTGCAGGCTGAGGTGGGGCCCCAGAGACAGAACCTCAGCTTAGAAAGCCCTCGTGGCCTGTAGCACAGGCACACATGACTCCTTCACAGGGCCACAGTTCCTGGTTCATGGCAGAGGCACGCCAGCCACACTTGCGCAGACCATGACATCAGGCCCACGACTTTGGACCCGTGGCTTGCGCGTGCCTGGCACCCTCACATAGTGCACACTTGCAGAATCTCCCCAGCGACTGCTGTGGAGACAGGTCGCTAGAGCATGCCCTGGAAGAGAGCCAGATTTTATAGCATTCGCCCCAGCCAGAGAGAACAGCCTTGGCCTGCATCCCATCAGACTCCCTCATCTCCACCAGCTTCCCCAGAAAAGAGCAGGAGGTGGAGCCACCCCAGGAAGAATTGCATTGGCCTCTCCCCTCTAGTACCCACCCAAAAAAGTGCAGGAAGCAGAAGTATGGCAGATAGATGCACCCTGCCTCCAAACACAGCCGAAGACCAGAGGTAAGGCTTAAAAACCTCCCCTTTTTCCCAACACTTGCCCCTCCATTGCCACATAGTGTCTGCTCTACAGCAAGATACCACAAAAATATTCATCAGAGAAAGATAGAGCTCCTGGGCTCTGCTAAATATAAAGCCCTCATTCCAATAAAGAAGTACAGAGCAGACAATCGGAGTACCTTAGAATTTAAAGCTGCTCAGAAAGATGAAAAATCTTCAGAAAAGGATTTCAGAGACCCTAGAAATTTCTTAACTAAGTGATAGAGATCATATAGTAGCCATGTTAAAGTTTCTGAGAGACATAAAAACATACTGACAGAACACCATAGCTGAGAAGAATGATCTCAGAAAGAAAATCTGTGAACAAATGGAACAATTTAACAAAGAAATTTAAAACATAAAAATGAACAAAATGAAAATTCAAGAGATAAATAATACAATAAAAGAAGTGAGAAATGAAATAACTGCCATAAGAAACAGGGTCAACCACATGAAGGAAAGAATTAGTGATATTGAAGATCAGAGCATGGAAACACCTCAGAAAGAGGAAGAGAGGGAATATAGACGCAAAAGGATTGAAAGAACTCTGCAAGAACTATCTGACTCCATGAGACAAAACAACATCAGGATAATAGAATTAGAAGAAGGAGCACAGCATTCTATAAAGAACATACTCAACAAATAGTAGATGAGAACTTTCCAAACCTATGGAAAGATCTGGAACCCCAAATTCAAGAAGAAAATAGGTCCCTTAGATACCTGAATGCTAGCAGATCTTCTCCCAGACAGCCGGAGAAAAAAGATCTATAATCTTTAGAGGAAAACCCATCAGGCTTGCATCAGACTTCTGAGCAGAAACTCTACAAGCATTTAACTCCTGTGGAGTTAAATATTCAAAACTTTAAAAGAAAGAAACCTCCAGCCAAGAATAAATTATCCAGAAAAATTACCCTTCATATACGAAGGAATAAAGACCTTCTCAGACACACAGAAGCTGAGGAAATTTGGCAGCATGAGGTTGGTAGTTCAAGAAATACTTAAGGAGGCTCTTTGACCTGAAACAAAACATCAGGACAAATGGAATAGAGTTGCGGCAACAAAAAGAATACAAAAATAAAACAAAACAACAATATAAAAAGTAATGGCCACAGGAAATCTTCACATATCGATCATCACTCTAAATTTTAATGAATTGAACTCACCAAAAAGAAGACACAGAGTAGCAGACTGGATTAAAAAACAAAACCCATCAACATGCTGTCTTCAAGAGACACACCTCAGCCATAAGGACAAAAACAGATTTAGAGTGAAAGGATGAGAAACAATACTCCAAGCAAATGGTATCCAGAGAAAAGCAGGAGCTGCCATACTGATATCTGATTAAATAAACTTCAGGTTAAAAAGATAGAAAGAGACAAAGATGGATATTACATAATGATAAAAGGCACAACATTACAAGATTTGACACTAATTAATATATATGCTTCCAACCAGGAAGCAGCAAAATATGCAAAGCAACTACTAACAGATCTGAAAGGAGAAATGACAAAAACACAATCATTGTGGGAGATTTAAACACCCTGCTAACAGCCATGGACAGATCATCCAAACAGAAAACAAATAAGGAAATATCAGCTCTAAATGACACATTATAGCAACTGGACATAATTGACATTTACAGGACACTTCATCCAGCAAAAAAGACTATACCTTCTTTTCTAGTGCACATGGAACGTTCTCAATGATAGACCACATGCTGGGAGACAAAAGTAGCCTCAGCAAATTCAAGAAGATCGAAGTCATACCAAGTGTATTCTCAAACCACAAAGCTTTGAAATTGGAGATCAACTGTAAAAGGAAAGCAGAAAAAAACACATATACATGGAGATGAAACAACAGCTTATTTTAAAATGATTGGATCAAAGAACAAATAAAAGAAGAGATTAAAATATTTATAGAAACTAATGAAAATTAAAATACAACATATCAACATTATTGGGACACAACAAAAGCAGTAATAATAGGGAAAGTTATATCATACAGGCCTTTCTTAAGAAACAAGAAAAATCACAAGGAAACACTTTAGCATCCCATCTTAAAGAACTAGAAAAAGAAGAGCAGACAAAATCCAAAATCAGCAGAAGAAAAGAAATAATAAAAATTAAAGCAGAGCTAAACAAATAAAAGAACAGAAGGGCAATAGAAAAAATTAATATTACAAAGAGCTGGTTCTTTGAGAAAGTCAACAAAATTGTCAAACACATCACTAGACTAATCAAAGGACAAAAGGAAAGGATGCAAATATCCAAAATCAGAAATGAAAGGGGAGAAATTACCACTGATACCACAGAAATACAAATGATTATAAGAAAATATTGTGAAGGGCTTTATGCCACTAAATTTAACCACCTAAAAGAAATGGATGACTTCCTAGAAACCTATAGCCTACCCAGGCGGAACCAAGAAGAACTAGATAATCTAAATGGACCAATCAATAGTAAAGAAATTGAAATGACTATCCACAACCTCATTAGAGCCAAAAGCCCCAGACCAGATGGTTTCACCAAAAAATTTTACGAAGCATTCAGAGAATATTTCATGCCTATCCTCCTCAGACTCTTCCAAAAAGTTGAAGAGGAGGCAATACTTCCTAACTCATTCTAAAGGGCCGACATTACCCTAGTACAAGGCCTGGTAAAGACAGCAACAAAAAAGAAAACTATAGACCAATATCTGTGAAGAACACAGATGCAAAAATCCTAAATAAAATATTAGCAAATAGAATACAATGATGCATTAAAAAGATTATACATCATAATCAAGTGGGATTCATCCCAGGAGTACAAAGATGGCTCAACATATGAAAATCAACCAATGTGATATACCACATAAACAAAATAAAAGCTAAAGACCATATAGCCATATAAATTGATGCAGAGAAGGCATTCAACAAAATACAACATCCATTTATAATCAAAACACTGAATAAAATAGCTATAGAAGAAATGTATCTCAACATAATAAATGCCATATGACAAACCCTCAGCTAGCATCATATTGAATGAGGAAAAGCTAAAGCCTATTCCCCTAAAATCAGCAATAAGAAAGGGCTGCCCTGTCACCACTGCTATTCAATATAGTACTGGAAGTTCTAGCCACAGCAATCAGACAAGAGAAAAGAATAAAAAGTACGCAAATTGAGATAGAAGAGGTGAAAATTGTCACTATTTCCAGATAACATGATCCTTTATATAGAAAATGCCAAAATTCCACCAGGAAACTTTTAGAAACAATAAATGATAAAGTCACAGGATATAAAATCAATGTACAAAAATCAACGGCATTCCTATATACAAACAACAACTCTTCAGAAAAAGAAATGAGGGAGTCAATTCCTTTTGCTATCACAACAAAAAGAATGAAATACCTGGGAATTAACTTAACAAAGGACAGACTTATCCATGTAAAACTCTAAAGCACTTTCGAAAAAAATTGAAGCAGACAAAAAGAAATTGAAAAAAATATGCCCTGTTCATGGATAGAAAGCCTTAACATTGTTAAATTGACCACATTGCCCAAAGCAATCTACAGATTTAATGCAATGCCTATCAAAATTTCACAATCATACCTCCATGAAATAAAAGAATTATCAGATTTATACAGAACCGTAAAGACCGCGAATTGCCAAAGCAATACTACACAAAAAGAATAAGGCTGGTGGCATTACACTCCCTCACTTCAATTTATATTACAAAGCATCAATAGTCAAAACAGCTTGGTATTGGCAGAAAAACAGAAATATAGACCAATGGAACAGAACTGAAAACCCAGAAATAAATCCACATATTTATGGAGAAATAATTTTTGATAAAAGAACAAAAAATATGCAATGAGGACAAGACAGCCTCTTTAGTAGGTGATGCTGGGAAAACTGGAAAAACACATGCAAAAGAATGAATCTGAGCTGTGATCTCTCTCCATATACAAAAATTAACTCAAAATGGATTAAAGACCTTCATATAAGACCTGCAACAATTAACCATATAGTAGAAGACATTGGTTCTAAACTTATAGACCTAGGACTCAAGGAAGACTTCATGAACCTGACCTCAAAGGCAAGGGAAGTAAAAGCAAAAATAAATGAATGGGACTATATCGAACTAAAAAGCTTCTGCACAGCAAAAGAAACCATCAACAAAGCAAAGAGACAGCCAACTGAATGGGAGGAAATATTTGCAAATAATGCATCAGATAAGGGTATAATACCTAAAATATATAACAACAAAAACACAAACAACCCAATTAAAAAGTGGGCAGAGGAACTAAATAGACACTTCTTCCAAGAAGTACAAATGGCCAGCAGGCATATGAAAAAATGGTCAACCTCATTAGCTATCAGGGAAATGCAAATCAAAACCACAATCAGATACCACCTCACAGCTATTAGAATGACTATTAACAAGACAAGGAATAACAAGTGCTGGAGAGGGTGTGGAGGAAAAGGAACTCTTGCACATTGCTGATGGGAGTGCAAACTGGTACAACCACTATGGAAGATGGTGTGGAGATTCCTCAGAAAATTGGGAATGGAGTTACGATATGACCCAGCAACCCCACTTCTGGGGATCTATCCAAAAATCTTGAAAACCTGAGTCCACAAAGACTTAGGTACCCCAATGTTCATTGCAGCACTGTTCAGAGTGGCCAAAACATGGAAACA
Organism: Lyroderma lyra; assembly: GCA_004026885.1. Lineage (NCBI taxonomy): Eukaryota > Metazoa > Chordata > Mammalia > Chiroptera > Megadermatidae > Lyroderma > Lyroderma lyra. Next base: position 11,874 of record PVJL010016653.1, read on the forward strand.
ACCAAAGTGCCTTGTGACCAATGACTGGAGAAAGAAGCTGTGGTACATATAAACAATGGAATATTACTCATCTATAAGAAAAGATGAAATGTTGCCATTTACAACAAAATGGATGAATCTAGAGATCATTATGGTAAGCAAAATAAACCAGATAGAAAAAATCAAAAACTGTATGACTTCATTCAAATGCAGAATATAAAACTGAAAGCAACAACTAAAACAAACAACCAAATAAACCGAAACTCATGAACACAATAATTTAATGTTTATTTGGGGACAAGTGGGGAGGGGAAGGGAGAAGTGGAAGGTGTGGGAGAGGTGGGAGGGGTAGCTAAATATATGTTGATGGAAAGAGAACACACACTGGGTGATAAACTTATTATACAACAAATTGACAATGCACTGTAAAATTGTACACCTAAAAATCTATGTAATTCTTGCTAACCAATGTCACCCCAATAAGTCTAACAATTAAAAAAATTAAAAATAAAAATGGCTATTATCAACAAACAAGCAATAACAAGTGTTGGAGAGGCTCTAGAGAAAAAGGAACTCTCATACATGGTTGGAAATGTAAATTTGTACAATCATTATGGAAAACAGTATGAAGGTTCCTCAAAAAATTAAGAATAGAATTACTATATGACCTAGCCATCTCTATTTTGGGTATCAACCAAAAAAAAATTGAAAACCTTAGTCTGCAAAGATATGTACCCTAATGTTCATCACAGCACTGTTCATGTTGGCCAAGTCATGGAAACAACCAAAGTGCCTTTTGATAAAAGACTGGAAATAAAGTTGTGATACATTTACACAATGGAAAGTTACTCAGCCTTCAAAAAAGATGAAATACAGCCATTTACAATAACATGCATGGTCCTTGAGATCATCATGTTAAGCAAAGTAAGTCGGATAGAAAAAATAAAACACCATATGATCTCACTTACATGTGGAATATAAAACTGAAAGTAACAAAGAAACAAAAACTCATGGACACTATCAATAGTTTAGTGGTTATATCAGGGTAAAGGAGGAGGGGTGGTGGAGGAGGGAGGGAACATCAAATATGTGGTTATAGAAGGAGAACTAACTCTAGGTAGTGAGCTTTCAATGCAACACATAAACAATGTATTGTAGAGTTGTACACCTGGAACTTATGTAATTTTTGCTGACCAATGACTCCCCAATAAATTTAACAATAGCAAATAATAAAATTTTTCAAAAGACAGTAAAAGATTAGCATCAGACTTCTTAGCAGAAACTCTACAAGCAAAAACAAGTGGAATCAAATATTCAAACTATAAAAGAGAAAAATTATCAGCCAAGAAAAATTTATTCAGCAAAGTTATCCTTTAAATATGAAGGAGAAATAAAGACCTTTCCAGATATACAGAAGCTGAGGGAATTCTCTAGCACAATGCCTGCATTACAGGAAATACTGAAGGAGGCTCTTCAACCTGAAACAAAAATTGAAAAGGATACAAAGATATTACTAGCACACAGACACAAGCAGGAAATGGCAACCCCTACACAGAAGAGGGCACTACATGTTTAACTATACCATATAAAGAAGATAAAAACATTTTTTAAAAAGAAAATAAGAAGAAAACTTGCTATGGCAACTCAGAAATCAACTCACAGCATAAATAGGAATAATTTGTAACAACAAAAACATAAAAGAAAAGAAAGTAAAAGTTTGAATGTGCAAATGGGCATGAAGATAAGCATTCTTAAGAATAAGGACTATTGTATATATGAAACTTTCTTTTACATAAACTTAATGGTAACTACTCAAAAAATGCAGAACTGAGACACATAACATAAAAAAAGAGAAAATAGAAAAAAATTATAGAATACGACTAAACTAAAAAACAGACAAAAGCAAACAAGCAAAGAAATAATGGAGACAGCAAGCTACCAGGAAAAAAAAAATTATAGGAAATTCTCATATATCAATTATTCACCCTAAATGTAAATGAACTGAACTCACAATAAAAAGGCACAAAAAAGCAAATTCTATCAAAAACCAAAACCCAATTATATTCTGCTTCCAAGAGATATATCTCAGATACAAATAGAAATACAGATTCAAAGTGAAAGGACAGGAAATGACACTCCAAGCAAATGGCATCCAGAGAAAAGAGGGTGTAGCCATATTTGTATCTGATGAAACAGACTTCAGGATAAAAAAGGTAACAGAAAACAAAGATGAACACTTCACAATAATAAAAGTAACAATAAAACAAGAAGACATGACACATTAATATACATGCCCCATTCAGGAAGCAACAAAATTACAAATCAATTACTATCAGAACTAAAGAGAGAAAGTGACAAAAACACAATTATACTAGTGGACATAAACACCCCATTGATAGCCATGGATAGATCATCCAAATAGAAAATTATTAAGAAAATATCAGTTTAAATAATACATCACACCAAATGGACATAATTGACATTTACACATCACTTCATCTTAGAACACAAGACTACATTTTTTCTAGTGCACATGAAACATTCTCAAAAATAGACCATATTCTGATACACATGACTAGCCTCAGCAAATTCAAAGATTGAAATCATACTACACATATTCTCTGACTACAAAGATTTAATATTGGAGATCAACTGTGAAAAGAAAGCAGGAAAAAACACATATATGTGAACATTAAACAACATGCCATTAAATTATAATAAGGTCACATAAAAAATAGAAGAGACCAAAAAATACATAGAAACTAATGAAAATGAAACACATTATATCAAAATTATTGGGATGCAATGAAAGCAATATAAAGAGGAAATTTTATATCATTACAGGGCTATCTTAAGAAACAAGGACAATCCCAAATAAACAACTTAGAAAAAGAACAAGTAAAACCCAAAGTCAGCAAAAGGAAAGAAATAATAAAAATTAAAGCAGAACTATTAATAAATGAACCAGAGAACAAAAAAGTAGAAAAAAGTTATTGCAACAAAGGTCTGGTTCTTTGAAAAGATCAATAAAACGGACAAACTTGGGTCTGGATCACTAAGGCAAAAAGAGAAAAGACACAAATAATCAAAATAAAAAATGAAAGATGAGAAATTATGACTGATACCACCAAAATACAAAGGATCATATGAGAATATGATGAAGGACTTTATTTCACCAAATTCAATAAGCTAAAAGAAATGGACAAGTTTTCAGAAAATTATAACCTTCCTGACTGAATCAAAAAGAACTGGAAAATCTAAATAGACTGATCAAAATTAAGGAAATTAAAACTATCATCCAAAAACCTCCCCATAAACAAAAGTCCAGGACCAGATTGCTTCATTAGTGAATTCTACCAAACATTCACAGAGAATTTAATACCTGTCTTCCTCAAATGTTTACAAAAAATTTCAGGAAAGATAATACTTTCTAATTCAGTTTATTAATACTAGGCCAAAATTACTCTGATATCAAAACCTGGTAGGATAACACAAAAAAAGAAAACTACGGACCAATATCACTGATGAATACAGATGCAAAAATCTTAAAATACTGCAAATAGAATACAACAATACATTAGAAAAATGATACATTACAATCAAATGGGTTTCTTTCCAGGGCTAAAAGAACTGCTTAACATATGCAAATAAATCAATATGATACACCACATAAATAAAATAAACAAATTATTATTTCAATTGGTGCAGAAAAAACATTTGACAAGACAAAACATCCATATGATCAAAACATTTAATAAAATGGGTATAAAAGGAAAGTCCCTCAACATAATAAAGGTCATATATGACAAACCCTCAGTTAATATCCTACTAAATAGTGAAAAATTAAACATTTTTTTCTACAATTAAGAACAAAACAAGGATACCCCCTGCCACCACTATTATTTAACATAGGGCACGAAGTTTTAGCCAGAGCCATCAGGCAAGAAAAAGAAATAAAAGGCAATCCAAATTGAAAATGTAGAAGTTAAATTGTCACTTTTTGCAGATGACATAATTCTTTGTGCAGAAAACCCTAAAGACACCACCAAAAAAACTATTAGAAACAATCAACAAATACAGTAAAGTTTCAGGACACAAAATCACTTTTCCAAAATTTATTGTGTTCTTCTATACTAACAATAAAACATCAGAAAAAGAAATGAAAACAATTGCAACAAAAAAAATAAAATACCTAAGAATAAACTTAACAAAGAATGTGAAGGACATACATACTAAAAAGGTATAACACATTATTAGAGGGCAAGATGCCAACTGGAGAGGAGGTCCCTAAAGCCTCTCCCAGAAAACACAATTGAACGGCCATCCAGGAGCCAAGAAAGAGGACCCTAAGTGATAAAACTGCTGGTGAGAAATCCACAAATCGCAAGTAAACACCTGAAGGTTGGCGAGAAGGGGGCAAGTCAGGGAGAGGGAACGGAACGGTGCAGTTTGGGGGTACGGAGAGACTGGGGAGCTGGGAACGGAGTTTGGGAGGCAGCCTCTGGAACTTTTGAGTGGTAGAAGGGCTGAGCGAGGACTCTGAACTGCAAAGACAACACTCCAGCTCTAAGCCCCCTGGAGACCTACACAGGGCTGCAGTTCCTGTTCGCAGTCAGCTGCAAAGGTGACCCTGCTGTCTCAGGCCAGGCCCACAGCTTTGGACTTATGGAGCGGGCACTTTCTCGTGCACCCCAGGGTTCTGAAAGCAGTGTGAGCCTGTAGGCAGCCAGGTGCTGAATCAGGGCTGGGAAGAAAGACTGATTTGATACCATTCACCCGAGCCAGCAGAAACAAGCCTCAAAATGGCTTTCCCAGCAAAAGGCAGAAGGCAGAGTTGCCTGCCGCCTTTGGAAAGCCTTTTGTTGGCCTCTCCCCAGGATATATACGCATAGCATCCAAACACAGTAGGAGATCAGAAAAAAAAAAAACAAACCTATGAAATCCTTACTAACAGATGTCTCCCCAATAAGTCTAACAATAAAAATGAATTGAAAAAAAAAAGAAACAAACAGCCCCCTCTCCCCCAAAACTTGACCCCCAGTGCCACCTAGTGTCTGCCCTACAGGAAGACACCACAAAAGCAATAATCTGGGCACTGAACATAAAGCCCTCAAGTCAAAGAGGAAGAACGCAGGGGAAAGGATGAATTCCTTAAAAACTAAAACTCCTCAGAAAGCACATGAAATTTACCCAGAAGACAGCTTGTTAAAACTGGAAGGGTCTCATTTAAGTGACAGCGAATTTAAAGCAGCCATTCTAAAGGCTGGGAGAGAAATGAAAACCTATTGGAAGAACACCATAGCTAAGATAAATAATATAAAAAAAGATATAAACGACATAAAAAAGGAACTCTGTGAACAAAAAGAACAATTTAACAAAGAAATTCAAACCATGAGAAAGATTGAGACGGAAATACGAGAAATAAATAATACCATAAAAGAAGTGAGAAATGAAATAACTACCATAGGAAAAAGGACAAACTAGATGGAGGAAAGAACTAGTGATATTGAAGATCAAAACATGCAAACAGCTCAGAAAGAGGAAGAGAGGGAATATAGAATCAAAAGGATTGAAAGAACTCTGCAAGAAATATCCGACTCCATGAGGCAAAACAACATCAGAATAATAGGAATAGAAGAGGGGGCAGAGCAATCTACAGACAGCATACTCAAACAAATCATAGATGAGAACTTTCCAAACCTATGGAAAGATCTGGAACCCCAAATTCAAGAAGAAAACAGGTCCCCCAGATACCTGAACTCCAACAGATCTTCTCCAAGACACATGGTACTAAAGATGTGCAAAACTAAACACAAAGAGACAATTCTCAAGGCAGCCAGGAAAAAAAGTACTATAACCTTTAGAGGAAAACCCATCAGGCTGGCATCGGATTTCTCAGCAGAAACTCTGCAAGTCAGAAGAGAATGGAATCCAATATTCAAACATTTAAAAGAGAGAAATTTCCAGCCAAGAATAAATTATCCAGCAAAATTATCTTTCAGATATGAAGGGGGAATAAAGACCTTCTCAGACAAACAGAAACTGAGGGAATTTCCCAGCACGAGGTCACCACTCCAAGAAATACTGAAGGAGGCTCTTCAGCCTGAAGCAAAACATCAGGAAAAATGAAACAAAGTTGGGGCAACAAGAAACAATAATAAACAAACAAAAACAAAGAAAGAAATAAGTCATGGCCACAGGAAATCCTCACATATCGATCATCACTCTAAATGTTAATGGACTGAATTCACCAATAAAAAGACACAGAGTAGAAGACTGGATTAAAAAACAGAACCCATCCATATGCTGTCTCCAAAAAACACACCTCAGCTGTAAGGACAAACACAGACTCAGAGTGAAAGGGTGGGGTACAATACTCCAAGCAAATGGTAACCAGAGAAAAGCAGACGTGGCCATACTGATATGAAATAAACTTCAAGTTAAAAAAAGACAATAAAAGACAAAGATGGTCATTACATAATGATAAAAGGCACAATGCCACAACAAGAAGTGTTGACACTAATCAACATATGTGCTCCCAACTAGGATGCACCAAAATACACAAAGAAATTACTAACAGACTTGAAAGGAGAAACTGATGAATACACATTCATAGTGAGGGACTTAAACACCCCGCTAACAGCCATAGACAGATGTTCCAAACAGAAAATAAATCAGGAAATAGTCTAAATGACACATTACAGCAATTAGACATCATTGACATTTACAGGACACTTCATCCAGCAAAAAGAGACTACACCTTCTTTTCTAGTGTGCATGGAACATTCTCAAGAATAGACCACATGCTGGGACACAAATGTAGCCTCAGCAAATTCAAGAAGATCGAAATCATACCAAGTGTATTCTCAGACCACAAAGCTTTGAAATTGGAGATCAACTGTAAAGGGAAAGCAGAAAAAACCACATATACATGGAGATTAAACAACAGCTTATTTAAAAAGGACTGGATGAAAGAACAAATAAAAGATGAGATTAAAAATATATAGAAACTAATGGCAATGAAAATACAATGTATCAGAATTATTGGGACACAGCGAAAGCGGTAAGAAGAGGGAAATTTATATCATTACAGTCCTATCTTAAGACCCCAATAAGTCTAACAATAAAAATAAATTAAAAAAAAAAAGTTCCAATGCCCAGGCCAAAGCCCTGACCAATTAAATCAGAACCTCTAGCATTGGGAACTAAGCATCGGTACTTTTTTAAAAATATCCTCAGACAGTGCCAAATTTCCTACTGACTTCTATTGTTTCCAATCCTGAGTTCTCTTTTCTAGGTCCCTAGGGAAACAGACTTTTTTGTTAGACCTAAAAAAATAAACAAGCCCTTCTTAAAAAAAAAACAAGAAAATCACAAGCAAACATCTTAGCATCCCATCTTAAAGAACTAGAAAAAGAAGAGCAGACAAAACCCAAAGTCAGCAGAAGGAAAGAAATAATAAAAATTAAAGCAGAGCTAAACCAATTAGAGAACAGAAGGACAATAGAAAAAATTAATATTATGAAGAGCTGGTTCTTTGAGAAAGTCAACAAAATTGACAAACCCCTGGTGAAACTAATCAAAGGACGAAAGGAAAGGACACAAATATCCAAAATTAGAAATGAAAGAGGAGAAATTACCACTGATACCACAGAAATACAAAGCATTATAAGAAAATATTATGAAGGACTTTATGCCACGAAATTTAACAATCTAGAAGAAATGGACAAGTTTCTAGAAACTTATAGCCTACAAAGACTGAACCAAGAAGAACTGGATAATCTAAATAGACCAATCAATAGCAACGAGATTTAAATGACTATCCATAATCTCCCTAAAGGCAAAAGCCCTGGACCAGATGGTTTCACCAACGAGTTCTACCAAGCATTCAAAGAAGAATTAACGCCTATCCTCCTCAGTATCTTCCAAAAAATTGAAGAAGAAGCAATACTTCCTAACTCATTCTATGAGGCCAACATTACTCTAATACCAAAGCCCGGCAAAGACAACACAAAGAAAGAAAACTATAGACCATATCACTGATGAACACAGATGCAAAAATCCTGAACAAAATATTAGCAAACAGAATACAACAATGCATCAAAAAGATCATACATCATGATCAAGTGGGATTCATCCCGGGAGCACAAGATACGAAAATCAATCAATGTGATGCACCACATAAACAAAATCAAAGATAAAGACCATATGGTCATTTCAATTGATGCAGAAAAAGCTTTTGACAAGGTACAACATCCATTTATGTTCAAAACACTAAATAAAATAGGTATAGAAGGAAAGTATCTCAACGTAATAAAGGCCATATATGAGAGACCCTCGGCTAACATCATACTGAATGGGGAAAAGCTGAAACCTATTCCCCTAAAATCAGGAACAAGACAGGGATGCCCCCTGTCACCACTGTTATTTAATATAGTACTGGAAGTTCTAGCCATGGCAATCAGGCAAGAGAAAGGAATCAAAGGTATCCAAATTGGGAAAGAAGAGGT
>PVJL010016654.1:0-20335 GCA_004026885.1 Lyroderma lyra
CCCGGCCCGCCAACGCCCCCCACGGCCCCCTCCCAATTCCACTGCCCGCCCACAACCCCATCCCCAGCCCCCACGCGGACCCCACACCTCCCCACGGCCCCCTGCCCACTCCACGACCCCACCCCGTCCGCTGGGGGCTTCAAGACACACCAGGCCACCAGGCCACCAGAGCCTCATTTTAAAAAACATTTTAGAGGAAATGAATTCTTTTTTTTCCTAAAAAATGGGACAGTGTTTACAAAAGCACTGAGCCCCACGGCCCCACCGGCGGGACGAGGTCTCCCCGTCCGCCCGCCCTCCCGAGGCCTTGACCAACTCACCTTGCAGAGCTGCCCAGTGTGCCCCCCCAGGGTGCCCCCAGGGTGCCCAAGGCCATCAATTCACCCCAAATTCATTTATTCACCTGCATCGAGCACCCAGCAGCCGGGGCAGAGGGCGGCCAGGTCCAGGGGCATCCTGGAGCCCAGGGGAGCAGGGCAGGCAGTGACCGCTGGGGGCCACCTGGAACGTCCTCTCTCGTCTCTTGCAGGCGAATACGTCATCATGATTCGCGACGTGACCAACCCTCCGTTCATGGGCCGCACGCTGCCCACCGCCTTCAAACACCTCCGGGTCTCTGCCGAGGGGGCGGGCCAGCAGCCCCCCGTCCCTGGAGAAGGCCCCAAGGCCCCACACTAGGAGGGCCGCCTCGCTGCACCGGGGAGCAGCCAGTGTCCCCTCAGGAAATCACCTCGGTCAGAGGGGACCGAAACGCCGCCTCGCTTTCCGGGGTGCCATGTTTCATCTCCCCAGTCGGCCTCAGTGGGGGTCCAGGGACCCCCCATGTACCCCATAGCCGTTGGCTTTAATAAAATGTCAACACTGATGACAGAGTGGCAGTATACACGATGGCCCCTGCCCACACACCGGGAACACACGTGGTGGCTCCCGGGGGCGTCCCAGGCCGGGCCGGCAGTGTCGCCGGGCACCCTTCCCGGCTGGCACGTCTGCACCACCCACTGTCTCCCCAGGCGAGTCCCCCGACCTCCCACAGCCCTGCCTGGGGGTGCGGGGGCCCGGGCCGGGGTTGGGGGGCGGCCTGGGAAGTCGGAGAGGCTCCCAAATGAGAAATCGAGACCCTGAACAGGGGACAGGTTTTCAGGAAACGTGCTGCGTCTTTGCAGGGACTTCTCCAAGTCTACAGCTGCCTCTGAGACGCCCCCACGGCACAGCAAGCGAGGCTGGCGGGGACACTGGGGGCAGCGGCCCTGCGGTCAGCACAGGGGCCGGGGGTGGGGCTGTGGTTTGTCACTCCCTCTGCCCACAGCAGTGACAGTTTGGCCTCCGTGGGGCATCAAGGGCACTTCAAACTCAACACGCCCCAAACCCAGCCCCAGCTCGTCCCCCAGCCCGGCCCCTCCTGCTCAGCTGGTGACACCAAGACGCTGTTCGGGCCCCGACGGTTGGCACCCACCCACCTCCTCTCGTGCGCTGTGGCCATCTAACAAGTCTGGGCCTGTCCCCAGACCAACCCGTCTCGCCACACGCCCTGCTGTCACTTCTGCACACGACAGGCGTCTCAAGTCACATCCAAGTCATTCCCGGGACCTCAAGTTCCAACCAGAACTGGCCCCCGACTCCTGCCCTCGCCTGCTGCCCCCCGTGCTCTCTGTCCCGGCCACAGGGGCCCGGACTCCCGCCTCAGACCTCCACATGCCCTTCACTCTGCCCGGGGAGCCTTCCTTGGCCATGTCACCCACACCCAGGGACGCCTCCTAGTCCCTCCCTGCATCGTCTCCCCTTGGCACACGGCACGAGCCAGCATGCCACCCCACCCTCCACGTACCTGTCTTGTCCCTCATCGCCCGAAGGCCGCGTGCACCCGACAGGAGGTGAACGGTTGGGTCGGGGACACCTGCTCTATGCCAGGCGGTGTCGCGGGCCCTGGGGACAGACAAGGCTGCGGATGAGGCAGGGAGGCCCGGTGGATGAAGAGCTACAAGGATGGATGGAGGGGCGGCCAGCTGGGCGAGGACGGGTGGGGAGGTGAACGACGGGTGGGTGACGGCTGTAACTACGGGCGGACGGAGAAGAGGTTCGTTCGTCCTCACCAGGAGGGTCCACGCGGCACAATCGTGTTCTTACCTGAAGGGAAGGACCCCCTCCATCGAAACCAGGCGGAGGCCAGGCAGCCGTCCCCTCGTGCCCCCGGCGGCCGCCCCATCCCTTCTCGCTCCCTGCTTTTCTCTCTCCGAGTGGGTTTCCCACCGCCTTCCCCTCTCGGGGCGGTGGAGTGGTCCCCCTGCCTCAGGACAGCGGCCAGGGGCTGAGATGGGGCAGCCGACGGAGCCACCGCCCCTATGGGAGCTGAGCCCTGCTCCCTGGTGGCTCGCCACCCTGGCCCCGACCGGCACCCAGAGGGCCAGCGTGCAGCGTGGGGCAGGCCCCGGCGGGAGCTCAGAGACGAGAGCCGGCGAGTCAGGGGGCGTCCAGAACCTCCACGCCGGGGGAGCTGACGTAATGCTGAGCCTGAGGTGTGTGGGGGGCCGCGCATGCCCCCCTCGTGTGGGTTCCGTCAGGTCCCCGGCCACAGATGCTGCCGGCGGGAGCAGTCACAGCGCGCCTGTGTCAGCGTGCCTGGGCCCCGGGAGGGCCCTGTCCCTCCCCAAGCGCGTGGAGGCAGAGGGGCCCCACGGGCACAGACACGGGGGGCAGGGCCCCGAGCGGGGCTCTGGCAGGGGCGTGGCCCAGGTGCTCCCCAAACTCTCCGCCCCGATTGGCGATTCCGGCTCTCAGCTCTTCCTCCTTTGCGAGATGACACCTCGGAAGAACGAGGAAAACGATGTTTCCATTCTGGAGGAAGAGAGTGCTGAGAAGCCGCTGCCGTGTCCTCCCATCGGGGACACCCCTGGGCAGGCACCCCCAAACCAGCCTCGCCATTTAGCCATGAGGGAAGGAAGTCCACTGCGTGCCCGCGGGGCTCCCCGGTCCGTAGTGGGCTCTGCCCACAGGGCTCCTGCAGACGTGAGCCACAGGGGCCGCTCGGTAGGAAAATCTCTGCACAGATGTGGCCGTGGGAGCCATCGAAGCAAACCGGGGTGCGGGTCCCCGCAGGACGCTTGACCCCCAGCTTCCTTGGGGGGCAATGAAATGACAAGATGGGCTGCTGTTCAGGGAGGCCAGGGGTGCTCCAACCCCGGGGATTGTGGACGGGGTCCTGGGGTGAGGGAGCGGCCGTGTCCAGGGGAGGTGGGGCCCCCTGGCCTGTGCGCTTCCCATGTCCATCATGTGCTGGGCGGGGTCCGCTGCACCAGACTCCCAGTCCTCACACTGACCCACAGGCAAATCTGTACACAATTCTAATCCTCATAAAAGGAACCAAAAGGAGGAGGGAGAGTCAGCAGTGACCACAGACACTGTCCTGGCCGTCCAATCTGCCAGGTAAGGTGCAGTGTCCAGCCTGGACCACGACAAGCCACGGCAGCAAGGTAGCTGCAGGCCAGGCCGAGCCCCACCTGAGATAGGGCCCCCCCAGGCACGGCCCCCAGGACCACAGGGCCCCACAGCTCCCACGTCCCTCCTCCCGGCTTCTGGACCTGTGGAGACCCCAGAGGCAGCAGGCCCAAGCCCAAGCCAGGGCCCAGACACACACCATGTCTGCCAGTCCACATGGCCAACAGCCCAGCACAGGGCCTAGGCCTGGGCAGCATGCACAGCCTCTCAGGCCACGCCGCGGACAGCCCTGCGGTCAGCACGGAGCAGAGCCCACGCTGTGCGTGCCCGCCTCCCACTGGCCCGCCTGACACGGGCCGCTCCTCCCGGCCTCCTTCCCCACTGGCTGGCGGGTCACCCAGGACGCTCCTCAGGAAGGCCTCCCTTCTCGGCAGGCTGGGCAGGCTGCCTGGTCTCGGTGCCAGGCGGGTGGCAAGGCCAGCTGTGCGGAGCCCCCCTGCCCCCCAGGCCAGCCTTCCTAGAGGGTACCCTGGTGCCCGGCCCACCAGACCGGTTCCCGTGCGGCCTGGCCCCCGCAGCTCCCTGGCCGCCTGGGCAGCCTTCACACCCTGGGAGCCCTCCATTCTGGGGACCGTTAGTGGGCGTCACCGGACCTGTTCTGGCCAGACCACTGCCGGCTGACAGCTCCCAGCACCCGCACCAGCCACAGCTGCCCGGGGCCTGCCCCTTCCTGCCCCTGTCCCTTCAGGGCAGGGGACAGCCACGGAGGGCCAGCCCAGGGCCTCTCTGATAGAAGAGACGACCCCTGGGCAGGCGCAGGGGACCTTGGGAGCTAGGTGGGGGCCCGAGAAGGTGGGGAGGGGCTGCTCTGGGCCCCCTGCCCATCGACCTTGGGTAACCCAGGGGCCCAAAGCCCCAGGCCGGGACTGCTAAGGTCCCTTGGCAAACCAGAGTGGCCAGGGGGAGTGAGCAGGCCAGGCAGGGACCCAAGCTGCACTGCAGGTTTTGGCCTGAGGTCCCGAGGAGCAGGTAGGCCACCCCACTGCCCCGGACAGGGACCTTGTCTGATGGTGACTATAAATAAGGCTGTCATCGCTGCCTCGCAGCCTGACGTGTGCACCAGATGTGCGGGGCGCACCAGGCCAGCCTCCCCACCTCCTGCGTGGCTCCAGGACAGTGACACCCCTAAAACCCCTAAAACTCTGGATCCACTTCTCCTGCTAACTCCCCACAGAGATTCTGGGAACTGTCAGCCACCTTGACTCAGGACAAGGTGCCCGCAGAAATGCTGCTCCAGAGCCCAGCGGGGTGGCACCCAGTCAGTCTGTGGGGCCAACCTCCAGGGCAGCCTGGGGAGGGGCGTGGGAGAGGTGCTGTGCACACCAGGCCCTCCTGCCCACAGGTGCTGCCCACAGGTGCTGCCCACAGGGACCTCTACACCAAGCCCAGGCCAGGCCGGCCCTCCAGGGGCTTTTCATCCCAGCTGCAAACCCTTAGTGATTAGGGGGTCACCATCCTGCAGACATGGGGGAGGGGCAGAAAAGGCCAGGACTAGAGGAGAAAAGGGGAGCACCTGTCTAAGGGGGGAGCAGGTCACCACGTGGCCTCCTGTGGGTTTGAGGTCCCCTCCTGCAAGGCCTCCACCCCATTCCCAACCAGGATGCTGAGGGCCGAGCCATCAGTGACCAAGGACATTGGGGCTCAGAAAAGACAGCAGCTGGGGGCCATGGGGCTGCCCCCACATAGGAGGTGCGACCCCCAAGCCCCGCCCACCTCAGCGGTGACTTTGCTCAAGTCTGAGCCTACCGGCCTGGCTGGGGGGCACTAGGGAGGGGCGCGCCCAGGGCCTCTATGGGTCCCAGCAGGGATCTGGGCGCGGGGTCTTTTCAACACCAGTGGGAGTAAGCAGGCCAGGGGCTCAGGGGTGGGGGCTGCGGGCCGGGGCAGGGGTCTTACAGGAGGGCTGTTTCTCTGGATCTGCCATGAAACGGGGGCACGACCCTAGCGAAAGGGCATCCACGCGGGCCGCGCGGGCACCTTCGGAGGAGAGCGGATTCGGACCCGGGGGCGCGCCCTGGCCCAGCCTCGGGAACCCGCGGGGAGTTGTAGCTCTCGCCTCTGCCGCCGCTGAGGGTCGCCCCAGGCCCCCCCACCCACCCGCTGCCCAAGGCCCCGGGGAGCTCTGGCTCCGGACACCTGGACACGTCAGCGTCCGGCCCCCGCAGCGGCAAACGTCTGGAGCGCGAGGGGAAGCCCATCTCAGCCCCAAGGGACAGGGGGTCCTGCCTCCCTCCAAGGGACCTCCGACCCGACCCCCTTCCGCCCAGGGGTGGGAAGGGTTAACCGCGCTTAGGACGCAGCGGGGCACTTCGTGCCGCCCCACTTCTTCCCGAGGGCACCCCCTCGCGGGGGCCCCCGCCCGCGCCAGCTTGGGGGCGCCGCCCGCACTCGCTCCGCCCCGCTCCCGGCAGGCGCCAGGTCCCGCCCCTGGCGGGGGTGTGGGGAGGGGTCGGCCCGGGGCTGTGGGGGAAGCGCGCGGCCCCACCCACGGCGCCCCGCGCAGGCGTGGAGACAGCAGCCCGGGCGGGGGTGGGCGTTCCCGAAGGGTCGAACCCGGGACCCCATCGCCTCTCCGGCTGGAAGCCCCGGGACCCACCTGCCCGCCGTCGGGGTGCCAGGCGCCGGCCCTGCGCCCCTGCCGCCGACGGGGCAGGGGAAGTGAAACCGGGCGGCGGGGGCGCGGGGCTGAGTCGGGCTTTCCGTGGGGCGCGGCGGGGACGCCACCTGCAAGGTCCTTCCCCTCCCCCCACACTCTCCCGGCGGCGGGACCCTCCGTGCTCGCAGGCCCGGACCTCGCGGAGCCCTGGACCGGACTCAGGGGACGGAGGGGGCTATTTAGCCCCCCGAGGGCGGGGCCTTCCTGGGGGGGCGGTCCGCCCCGCCCCCGGCTTCGGGCACCGCCCACGGGGTGCACACCCTCCAGTGACTCACCGCCTGGCGACGCCCACTCCCCCCCTGACTCACGGGGGCCCCGCCCGCGTGAAGGGGCCCGTGTCGGGTGCACCTCGGGCTCGTGCCCCGCGCCCCCAGCGGGTCCTTAGACCTTCTTAACTGGGGGGCCTCCAGCCGCCGCCATCCTGGACGTGGGGGGCCAGAAGCAGGGACCGTGTAGAAGGTGCCAGAGGGCTCAGGGTCCCCTGAGAAGGGTCTGCCAGGAGCCCTCTACCCGAGGGCACACCGACCCCCTTGGGTCTGGGGAGCTCGCAGGGAGACAGCGCACCCTCCCAGCCCAGCTTCTAGCCTGGCCAGAAGGACCAGGAATTGGACTGGGAAGCAGCCTTGTGACTACTGGGAGGTTCTCTGCTCTCCCGCCCCATCCTTTCCCTAGGGATGTGGGTAAGGGGAGAAGCCTAACCTGCATCTGAGGGGCAGGGGACAGTCCGTGCCCACAGCTGGCGGCCCTCTGCCCTGGGCACCCCTGCTCTATTGCCAACTCCAGGTATGGGGGTGCAGGATGGGGGCGGGGCCTGTGCCTGGGGGGAGTGCCTGCAGGGGAAGCCACCACACACTGTCGTGGAAGAGACTAGACCCAGGGTGGCCACACTGTGGCCTGAGGAGCCCCAACCAATGGGTCCCCCAAACACTGAGGCCTGTCCCAGCTTGCCTCTGCCTTCCCGCCTGGGGAAGCAGGTGTGGGGGAAAGGCAGTTGGCCCACCAGCGACAGCGGTCAGTGACACCAGCAGGCCACACCACTGCAGCCCCCCTCACCTTCCTCTGGACACAACACCACCCCTCCCCAGCCCACAGTCCTCCCCAGGCTGGACGGGGAACCTTCTCCCCAAATCACCAGAGCCTTTGCTGGGACCGTTTTTTTTCTTAGAAACAGGAAGTTAGGGTGTGAGTCACACACCCCCTCCCAAGGTCAAGGCCCTGCGCAGGACAGGGCTTTGGGCCCCAGGGGAACGCACCACCCCACCCCTTGCCCCTGCTGCCCAGGTGCCAAAGCGGAAAGGGCACAGCAGGAGGAGGGGTGTGGAGGGCACGGGGGACGCCCGTCTGCCTCTGAGCGGCCAGGCCCAGCACGGGGTCACCCAGCTCGGGGTCATTCCAGTGAGCCGGTGCTGCAGTCCGAGCACAGTGCAGTGTGTACGGCAGGCGTACTGCTGCCGCTGGACCTGCGCTCCCAGGTGTGGCCTTGCACACGCGTGTGTACACACTGCAGCAGAGGCCAGCCTCCCACACCAGGAGACCCCCGCCGCAGAAGAGGCACGCTGCCGTCAGCTCTGGGGACCCTGTCCCGCGGCCAAACCCCTTCCTCTCGCCCAGCGGGGCCTCAGGCCCTGACCCCACCCACTGGGCAGGGAGACGGTGGGAGGTTCTCGCCAGCTCCTGCCCCCGTGACTGCCGCCCTCTCGTGCTTGGGGGCTGGCACCGGTCCTGGTGGTCCCACAGCAAGTTGCTCTGCCTGGGAGACCCACAGAGAGGCACACGGGACACCAACTGGACATAAACTTGAGGGGTCTGGGAGGGCAGAACCCGGAGAACCTGTGGAGTCACTGGCACAGTCTCCCAGAGGAACCTGGCCAGGGTCTGACTGGCAGAAGGGGACAGAGGCTTCTGAGTGTGGGAGAGAGAAAGGGGACATGAGGGGGGACATGGAGGGGCTGGGGGAGTGCAGGGGTGAGGAGGGCCGAGGCGGGGATAGGGAGAGCAGGCCTGTGTGCAAGCTGACCCGATTTCCTGTGCACACGACCCTCTGGTGAGGTGGGAACTGGACACGGCCCACCTCTCCAGGCTTGTCCCCAGGGCTGCAGCTGAGTCAAGGGGGTGTCGCTGGGCACTGGGGCCCCCTCCTGCCTTCCCCTCTCTCCCAGCCCCACCTGGGCCTGGAGCTGGACTCAGGTAGCCCTGGACATGCATTCCTCTGATGGGGGCCTGGAGGGTATGAAATCCTGAGCCCTGACCTCAGGCTGCCTCCTTTACAAGGTGCCTACCCTCTCCTGGAGCTTTCTGGAACAGGCCTCCATGGCAGCAGGAGGGACCTGGCAGGGAGCTTGAGTCAAGCTTCCTGCCCACAAGGGCTGCCAGGCCAGGCGCGGAGCGGGAAGGCCCCACCCCGGCGCAGTCGGACACCTGCCTGGCACAGGTCGCTCTGAAGACGCGCCAGGCCGGCTCCACCTGCCCGTCCACCCCCTGCAGTGGGGCCACCTGCTCCAGGGCTGGGAGCCGCGGCCCTGCGACCCTGGGCCCTGGCACAGGCCTGGGCACAGATGGCTGTGTGCGTGAGGCCTGCAGGGCACACGTCATCAATACCTGGGGTGCGGGGGCTGGTGGGCATCCTAGCCCCCAAAGTTCTGTCCCCACCTTCCCAGGCCCAGCAGTGGGCAGGGCAGACAGGAGGGTGTGGGGCCGCTGCCCCAGGGCACAGTGAGTTTCTGTGGGGAGGGTCTGGGATCCCCTCTGAGCCCCTGGCTTCATATCCTGCTGGGCCAGCATGGTGGGGTCGCAGCCACACCCCGTCACGAGGACACAGACTGTCCTTGGGGACAGGCTGGCGGGGGCAGGCCGGTCCCCATTTTCCCTACAGGTTCCCCATGGCCCTGGCGGTGGTGGTTAACCCAGATCACCCGAGTGTGGCCGGGACTCTCGTCAGCCCCACTGGGGCCACAAGCTCCCAGAGGCCTGGCCAGCAGAGTGGGTGGGGGGCCCGGGACTGTCGTGAACGGCCCTGGTCTATGACCCTGTGATGGAACAGGCGGTGAGAAAGAGGGGGCGTCGGGCAGTGCAGGAGCCAGGGAGGGGTCTACATTAGGGGTGGGGGTGGAGGCCAGGCACAATGAGGGTGGCCCGGGGAGGGGTCTGCACTGGGGGGTGGGGTAGAGGCCGGGGCGCACTGAGGGCTGGTCCAGGGCGGGGGCCTGGGCTGGGCAGCTGCCCGGTAATGGACAGGCAGCTTCCTCTTTTTTGGGGGGGGGTGCGCCTGGCATCTGCCTCCCCAGATAAGGGCCCGGTTTTGCTGCTGTTGGTCCCCTTGACCACAGGGCAGTGGGTGGGTCCTGGGGGGCCAGACTGTTGGGGCAGAGACCCAGAGACAGAAGAGGGCAGGCACAGGGCGAGGGGAGGGGGGCTGGCGGTGGGGCGGGGTGAGGGCGGAGCCCTGCCCGTTTCTGGCGGCTGAAGCAGAAGTGAAAGCTATGGGTGGGGTCACACAGGGACAGACTGGGGACCTGAGTGAGCTCCCAGGGACACCACCCCGGGCTCACCTCACCCCCCAGTGGGGGAGGGGCTGGAAGCCCAGCCAGGGCCCAGGAAGACAAGCCAGGCAGCAGAGGCCCTGGCCAGTGTGGCCCAGCGGTGGGCGAGGGCCACCTCTGTGTTTTGTGACCTTGATCTTACTCCCCATCCTGGAGTCAGGGGGCTGCCAGGACTACCGTGCACAGGGTTTGTCCCATGCTGACCGGCTCTCCCCTGAGCCCTCAGGAGCTCCCTAATCCCCTCAGAACGACTTTGGGGAGGGGGTTTGACGCCAGGAGACCCGTCTCGCCTGCCCTGGGGTGGAGGTGGGTGCCCAGAGCTCTTGAACGCTGTAAGTCCATACCCAGAATGAAGCTGGGGGCATCCTGGGTGCAGGCGGCTGAGCCTGGAGCCCTGGAACTGCCATCCGCCCAGAGCCAAGGCCCCCCCCGCCCTGCCCCACTGCCTGCCATGGACGCCCCCAGGGCCAGCGCCCCCAAGGAAGGCCCGCAGGTCCCAGCCCCAAGAGGGCCGCCTGTGCAGGACTGCCTCCCTGCCCCCGGGGCCCACACCCCTTTCCACTGAAGTGGAGAAGTCGAGTGGTATTCGGACCGAGTGGTGTGATGGGGTGGCCACCTGAGGGCCGAGGTCACCAGACAGAAGGCCCCGGACCCGGCCTCCAGCAACTCCATGGCAGGAGCAGGGCCTGGCCAGCCCTGGAGAGGGGACACTGGTGGCGGGATAGATGCCAGTGGCGACCACAAGGCTGGACAAGTCCTGGAGGACACTGAGGTCATGCTGCCCTAGCTGGTGGGCTCAGTGGCGGCTGGGAGGAAGGTGCAAGTGGCCAGACCAGGTGTGAGCAGGGCCATGCCTCCTTGCAGCTCACATCCATAGGGGTAGGGGGGACCCCTGATGGGCTGCTGAGGACAGCGGTCCGCTCAGGGGACCCCCCGAAGACTGGTGGGGGGCAGTCCTGCTGGTGGGCAGTGCTGGGGGCGCCCCAGCAGGGCTCCCAGCTGATGCACAGCAGGAAGGAGACAGGGAGGGGTGGGCTCCAGCCTCCTGTCGCCCCTCCTGCCTCCCCTCATCCCAGCCTGTCTCAGACCCTAGGTGGTACCCCACGAGGGACAGCTGGTGGGGGGCCCAGTTCCAGGCTTTGGGTGGGTGGGT
Organism: Lyroderma lyra; assembly: GCA_004026885.1. Taxonomy (NCBI): domain Eukaryota; kingdom Metazoa; phylum Chordata; class Mammalia; order Chiroptera; family Megadermatidae; genus Lyroderma; species Lyroderma lyra. The sequence continues at coordinate 10,841 of PVJL010016654.1, forward strand.
GGGGAGCTGACAGGCAGAGGCCAGGGGAGTAGGGGCTCTTTCTCTTAGGCCCCTGTTTCCTGCTCCCATCCTGGCCCGAGTGCTAAGGCTGCCTGCACCCCAGTTTACCCTGCACCCCCTCCCCAGGGCTCCTGGGTATCAGTGTGCAGCAGCACCTCTGGGCTCAGGTTTGGGGTGCTGCTTCCCAAGGCTGGAGAGAAGACCAGGTCATGGGAGTCATCCTCGGCTGGCGTGCGCCCGAGCTCCCGCCCACTGTTTGTGCAGATGACCAGAGGGCCGGGCCGGGCCGAGAGGCTGGATGTGGGTGGCCAGAGGTGGCCTGGGGCCCCGGGGCCAACTCAGTGTGGGCTGCGTGCTCTGGGGGGAGCCTCCTGGGAGGTTGGCCCCCTCTGCTTCTCCCTCAGGGGAACACATTGGGGTCCAGGCTTCTGATACCACCTGTCACTCTCCCCGTTAAAGACATGGGCCTGCTCTGTGGGAAGCCAGTCATCTACCCTAGGGGACAGGTCTGAAAGCCCCAGAGAGGCTGGGCCAGGAAGAGCCCACCCGGCCCCTCTCCTGCCTCAGTCTGGCCGGCAGGACCTGCAGCTGATGTCCATGGTACGAGGGGCCACACAGCTCAGTGTGACCTGGGGGGTGGGGGTGGGGTGCACGGTGGAGGGCACCCAGGCCAGGGAGCGGCTCACCCACGCCCTTGGTCCACTTGGGGTCAAAGGAAACTGAAGGCCCTCCTGGTCTGACCGGCAGACAGACCCCCACCCACCCACCCCCATGTCCCTGGGCTCAGGCCGGGATGGGAGTGGGGGGTGGCCCAAGCACGGGGGGGGGGCGTGGGAACTCTCCAAGTCCTTTATTGTAGGGCGTGGTACGTGTGGGGGCGGGGTGCCGAGGACTCACGGGTACAGAGCGAAATAGATAAATATGCCGAGCCTTGTCTCTGTTTCTTTTTAAATCAGGCATTTATAAACAGGAGAGCATACATTAATTACATAAAAATAGTTCTCCAATAGTAGAGTAAGTCATCATATTGTCATTAGCAGCAGCAGAGGACAGAACGGGCCGCGATGCAGACGCTCCTGGCGATACAAAGGTAGAGCTGTGGTTTTTTTTTTTCCTTAATTGAAAAAAAAAAAAGGTCGTTTGTGACTCCTGACGGTGAGCAAGAACAAGCTGCCTCCCCAGCCCCCAGCCCGGTGGCCACTGGGTGGCCGGTGGCCACGGCGGGGAACCCCGCCCACGCTCAGGACGGCCAAGGGCGCCTGGCAGAGGAGCGTGTCCTTCCTCAGTCAGAAGAACCCGGAGAACAAGACAACTGCCAGGTCAGGACAGGTTTCTGGGGAAGGGACCACTGCACGCACGGGTGACAGGGTCGGGGCGTATGTACAGGGCGGGGCTCGTAGGGCGGCGAGCTCGGTACGAGCGGCGGGGTGTGGCGTGTGAGTTAGCTGCTCCATGGTGTGTTATTGCTGTTGTTTCCTTCCTTCGTTAAGTCTTCCTTCAGCCTAGAAAGAATGAGTAACTGAACCGAACACAATCATTTCGGGAGTGGGTGTCACACACAGGGGGTGGACAGCCGACAGGATGGGCCCCTCTCCTCCCTTCTGGAAAGATCTGAGCTGCAGCTGCACTTGGGGAGGCAGGTCCTGGGCTCGGCCGGCCTGGGCGTGCAGAGCGAGCACATGTCCCTCCCCTGCACCCCGCCCGCCGCCCCCCCCCCCCCCCCCCCCCCCCCCCCCCCCCCCCCCCCCCCCCCCGCGCTGCTGGTGAAGGGTGCCCACCGTGACGGGTCCCCACACTGCCGGCTCCGGGGACCCTCGGGACCTGCAGGAAGGGCGGGCCCGAGCCGGACAAGCTCCTGGGGACAAGCTGCTGTCGCACATCCAGTTCCTCCCAATGTTCGGGGGTGGAGGGAGAAAGCCAGTGAGTGGAGGCCTGGACCCAATCGATGGCAGAGACGTGCGGGTGACTGGAGGGGACAGGGCGAGAGGGCAAGGAGAGGCGGTGCCCTCACGCACGCCTCAGAGAAGTTTCTCTCCCTCTGGAGCCTGAAAACTTGGAAGCAACGGGAGTGACGCGGGTGGCCTTGGGGGAAGCAGGTCCCAGGGCCTCTGGTCTCACTGCGACTCTCAGGCTTGGCAGAGCACAGCCACACAGAAGCACACTGACACACTTAAAGCTTTGCTCCAACTAAACCATTTAGTTTCCCTTGAAGAAATGACTGAAAAAAACACAACTCTGGAGAAACAAGGCTGAACACGGCATTCTGAGTGTGCATAACACAACCGACCTTTACACGACACGGTAATAATGCCCATCGATGGATATACGTATGGCAGGTTAAAAATTCCATGCATACAGATTTAATAACTGCAAAAGAAAAACAGAAGCAAAAAAAACAAAACAAAACAAAACACAAAAACCCAAACAAACGCTGCATATACATGATGTCCCTTTTGCATTGCACTTTAGAAGGGGGTCCAGCAGCACCTGCCCCCTCCCCCCCACCCCAGTAAACCAAGGCAAAACCCCGCAGAGCACGTCGGCACCCACGTCTCCCGCGGCCGTCGGCACCGGCCGGCCCCGCCCCCGTGTGCGCGCAGCTGCGCGGTGCCCGCACGGAGTCCCGCAGGGGCTTCTGGGACGGCCTCGCGGACAGACGCGCCGCCGCGTGGGGCGCGGTGCCTGCCGTCTACTGGGAAATCATTTTTCAAGCTTGGGCGCAAGAAACCTTATACAACTTGCATAAACAGTCGAGAGTAAACGATATTATTTGGAATAAATGCAGGTAACTTATTCTGACGGTGGCAGATGCCAGCGCTACTGAAGACGGGCATCTGGGGGCAGAAAGACGAGTCGGGATTCGCTGTACAAGATGCTGGAAGGCACAGAACCACCCCCCGAAGTTCAGCTTTTGCATTTCCGTTCTCCCTTGTTCACCAAGCACCAGAGGGGTTTCTAAACGCTCGAGCACTTAGGATGTGACCTGCTCTAGAAGTCGGTTTGCAATATTCGAAGAGTAAAAACCTCAGTTCACTGGGGACTAAAAAGAGAAGGAAAACTTTTTGACAAAGTGCAGTTCTAAATATACGTTTAAATGAACAAACAAAAAGAAAAAAGGGGAATAATGCTGTTTTGTTCCAAGGCTGCAGCCTCAGTCCCAAGATGGAGGCGCGATGTTTGCCCAGCTGAGGAGGGGTCGCCGTGGTCAAGCAGCAGGGAAGGGACCGCCTTCCGTCACCTCCCCCTGGAGCACAGCTGCGAGCGGGGACTGCGGCCGGTGTCCCCGGCTCACCGTGCGCGCGGCGCTCCCCCCGCTCCTCCCGGCAGCAGCGCAGGAGACTTGGGTCCTTGTCGCTGAAAAAATAGACTCTGGGGAAAAACCCTTCCTGTCCTCGTGCGGCCGTGGGCGCAGGTGGGCGGGGATGGCTTCGCGGGGCCGGGCAGCGGCCACCCCAGCTCCCTGGGCGGGCCCGCGGATGGCGCGGCGTGTGGGTGGGGCTTCGAAAAGTTAGTCATTAAAAAACGTGTGGGCTTTCTTTTGAACATCGAGTCTCCTTATTGGTTTAAATAGCTTATAACAAAAGTGTAATCGTAGACTGTTCCGGCACGCAGAGGCCAGCCGCAGCCACCGAGGGGGCCTTGCTTCCGGCCGCCGTTGGGGACCCTGCTCGCGCACTTGAACTTGGCCAGTAGAAAATTTTGCAGTGGACTCCAAAAGTATGTGGTTCCAAACACTCGCTTGGTTGTAGGCACAGTAAGACGTTGTGCTGTAGGGGCCGGGGAGCGGGCAGGCCCGAGAGGCACTCAGAGCCCCGGCGGCCGTGGCCCCGCCCCGCGGCGTCCGCACCAGGCAGCGGCAGCGGGGGCGCTAGGGCTCCAGCTCAGCCGCGCTCTCGCCACCCGCAGCCTCGGACCGCGGCCGCGGCCACAGCTGCTCCTGCAGCTCCTTCACCACCTTCTCCAGGTGCTCGCGGGCTTCGCGCTCGCGCAACAGGTCGGCCCGCAGCTGCTCGCGGTCGGCTTCCGCATGCTGCAGCTTCACCTGCAGGTCCTCGATCTGCAAGGGACGCAGGGGTCAGCGGCTCCCGCCCCCGCCCCGTCCCAGCCCGTTGGGACATGCCCAGGGACCAGGGCTTGCCAGAGAGGCCAGACCCGCTCCTGCCCACAGCCCAGCATGCCGAGCCCGGGGTGGGAGCCCCCCTAAACCCCAAAAGCAGCGGCCTCAGGCACCCGCTCGCCCAGGCCCAAGGCGCGCCGTGAGGCTGGGGGAGGGGACGCTTGCAGCCGCAGCGTCCCAGCCACAGAGCTCGGGACCGCGCCCCCGCGTACCTGGGCCGAGTACTTGGCGCGCAGGCGGCCGGCCTCGCAGCCCTTGTCGCACACCCGGACCTGCCGCGCCTGCTCCAGCTCCCGCTTCAGGCGCAGCCGGGCCTCGTTGGCCTCTTTCATCTTCTTCTCGTTCTCGGCGCGGAGGCGCTCGATCTCCTTCCGCAGGTTGCGCTTCGCCTCCGTGGCTTCCCGCAGCTTCTCCTTCTTGGCCACGCGCAGAAACTCCAACTCCTGGGACAGCAGGCGCGGGGTCACTGCCCTTGCCCGGGTCTCGCCCAACCCCGGCCGACCAGATGCCAGGCCAGCAGGTCCTCTGGTCCGCCCTCCTGCCGCTCGGGGCGCTCCAAGGCACCGGCGGCCCTGGCAGGCGCCCCGCACCAGGGCTGCCCTCTGCCTTCACGCGCCTTCCGCGCTCCCGGCACCCTGCCCCGACCCCACAAGGCTCCCACTCCGAGGGCTCCGCGCTCTCTGGCACCTACTGTGGGCCTGGTGTCTGCCAGGTTCAAGGCTGCTGCGAGGCCTCCCACGCCTCCTCCCACCCCCGCAAATGCCCTCTGTGCCCAGCTCCCTGGAACTGCTTCTCAGCCGGGGCTCCACTTGGGCTCCCGCGCCATCTAAGGGTCCCTCCTACGCCCTCTTCCAGCTCATTATCAGTGACTCACCCCCCTGCAAACATGCTTATGAATATGCATGTGGGAAGTCACACCTCCAACCAGAACCAGGGGGAGGGGAGGTCCTGAGCCACTGCCTGGTGCCTGAAATACACTTAGGGGAGGACTCTCAGGGTGGCAGGGTTGTGTTGTGCTAGCAGCCCACGTGGGAAGCTGTGTGAAGCTGTCCCCAAGCTGCCAGACGCCAGCAGAGGTGTGAATCCAGCTGACACGACACCCGGAGGCCAGGCCGCGGGGTGTGAAGGGTCCGCCCTCCCCAGGCGTTGGGAACTCGGCCTCTGCCGCTGGTCAGAAAGGAAGTGTGGAAAGGCGGTGTCCGGCCCGCTGGTGGCCCCGGTCTGCTCCGTTCAGGTGAGAGGACCGTGCAGGCGGGGCCCAGACAGCTTCAGCCTCCAGCTCCCGCTTCCAAAGAAAGCAGTCACTTGTGTGGAATCATCTAGAATCTGGTGTGCGGGGACCGAGTGGTGGTGTGTGGGGCGTGTGCGCATGCCCAGAGCCCTCTCCTTCCCCAGCCCGGTTCAGACACCCCACGTCCTGCCTGTGTGCTCGCGGCTGGCAGGCCCGCTGACACCTGCTTCTAGAACACAAGGATTCGGGAGACGACCCCTCAAAGCCACTTCCTGCGGACGACGGGCCCAGCCGGCCGGGCGTGGGCGGGTCACAGCGGTGGCGGGCCGCCTGGGGCTCCCCGGGACGCTCACCTGGTGCAGGCTGCGCTTGGCCTGCAGGGCAGCACTCAGCTTCTCCTCCTGCTTCACGCGCATCTTCACCACCTCGTGCAGGAACTTCTCTTTGGCCTCCTTGGTGTCCAGGCCGCCCTCCAGCGCCTGCCGCAGGTGCTCCAGCTCGGCCTCCAGCCCGCCGCTCGGGGCTTCGCTGGGGGCCGCGGCGTCCGGGGCGGCGGGCGGGGCGGGTGGGACGTGCACACCCGGGGAGCTCAGGTCCTTGGCAGAGCTGGATGAGGTAAAGGACGGAGAGGACAGCGAGGACAGGGAGGAGGTGACTGCGGAGACAAATGGAGCACGCGTTACCAGGTGGCCCCACGCGGCAGCTCCGCTCCCAGGAGGGCCAGCCAGGAGGGACCGGGACCGCAGCGGACACGCACATTCCTCCCTGCTCTCCACTTCCACCTCGGCCTCCGAGTCCTTGTCCTCCTCTGGGGCGACTGTGGGTGCCGGTGTCTCCGAGGCCCTGGGCGTGTCCACAGTCAGCTTCCGCTTCCTGGGCTGGATGCAGGTGGCAAGGGGCTCGGGGCCCCGGGGGACGACGGTGGTACATGGTGGGCTGCTCACGACCTTCTGCTGGGCCGGTGGGGCCAGGGCCACATTAGGGGCCACACCCGTCTCGAAGCTCTTGTAGGAGTAAAAGCTGTAGGGACGCAGGCGGCATTGGGGCTGTAGGCGCTGGCCCACCCCCACGCCCCTAGGCCCCCCGGAAGCTGTGCGGGAGACACTGGCCAGGGACCCTAAGAATCTAGAACACTGATGCTAGCCACCATGTCCTCAAAGGGCCACACCCAACGGAGAGGTGCTGACGATTCCTGATGCCCCAGAACGTTCCTGATGTGCTCACCCTGATTATCAAAACGACCAAAACTTGCAATGGTCTTGACAGGACAGGTGGGGTCTGGGCATGTAGCCTACAAACCACATGCACGCTGTGCACACAGACGCCCAGGATCAAACATGAGGCAGGGCTCACTGCCACGCAGCCTGCGGTGGCTCAGGTGGCAGCGGGGCAGCGGAAGCATCTGTAACGTGCAGTACATGCAGACCCCAGAGTCACGAGATGCTGCCATGCACTCGGGCCAGACACACCCCGGTGCTTTGCTGGCTGCCACGTGCACCACCCCTAGGCACAAGGGCCACTCAGGAGAGCCTGAAGGTTGGTACGTGAAAGAGGCGTGGTGGCACCAGTCCTCAGACTTGCCACAGACACTCTGGAATCGTGTCAACTCCGTTTGTTTGAAAACCCCATTCCGGTCAGCTCCGTAAGGGAACTGACCACTACACGGAGGCAGAAGAATCCAACCCCGCCCCGCTGTCCCAAGGCCTGTGGTGACTGCTGCACACACCCCCAGCATGGTGGGCACTCACTTTTCTCGAATCAGGGCCGGGAAGTGCGGGGAGAGCTCTTTGTCACTCGTAGAAACTGCAGGGGACCAGGGTCGGAAGGCGGAGAGGCGTTGGCGAGGGTGAACGCAGCCGAGACTCTGCCGGGGGGCAAGGCACCAGTGTCAGAGGCGGGAGCGCCACCCCATCCGGGCCCCGCCCCCAGCTCCGGGCCCCGCCCCCAGCTCCCGGCCCCGCCCGCGCCCCGCCCCAGGCAGAACCTTGCTGGAGCTGGCCAGGGTCCGCAGCCAGCCGGACTGCTTGTCCTTCTCAGAAGAGGTGGGGTGCTGGGAGGGAGTATCGTCTGTTTTCCTTATGGAGACCGGGGGCTCAGAGGAGACCTGTGGGTGACACAGAGGTTCCCACTGGCACCTCTAGCAGTGTCCGCGGCCTGGCGAAGGTTTCCCAACCGCGCACGACGCAACACGCCTGCTTCCAGGGACGCTCAGACCCTGACCTGGCAGCGGCGCTCCCGCACCCTGCGCAGGCCCAGTAGCCACGATCATCCCACACCTGCAGAGGTCCTGGGAGGGCGCCAAGGACCCGAGCAAGTTCTCAGCGGGGACCTGAGGGGACTGGCCCTCACCACAGCCCTGAGCGTGCACTGGCAACCTGGCCCTAGAACTGTCCCCTGCCTCCCTGTGCCCAGCAACCAGTCTAGGAAGGAGTAGCCCCAGTGGGCAGGCTCCCTGGCAGAGTGTGGGGCCCTCTGTAGACAGCCCAGAGCTTTCCAGGGTGTCACACAGCGTCCCCAGAGTTCTGGATTTCTCCAAACAAAATTTTGAAAACTCATTCTGGGTCTGAGTGGGTGCACCCCTCTGCGACGACCACCCCTACACAAAAGGAAACAGAGGACCCCTTTACGATGGGTGGGCCGAGTGTTATGGGCAGTGGTTCATCTCTGCCACTCTCACTGCCCGACGCTGGGGTCTGTGTGAGAGCACACTGCCCCAACCTGACAGCACAGCTCCCAGGGGACACAAGTCTCTTCTTGGGAAGCAGCAGGGTTGTCCGAGGATGGTTGGAGCCTCCCCCCAAGCTGGGACCTGAGCAGAAACTACAAGGGGTCTGGCCATGTCCAGGAGGCCCTGGGAACAAACACCCCAGGCAGCTGGCCAAGGCACAACCGTGCACTTAGGGTGAGTGCCCGGTCGGTCACTCTTGCAGGAAGAGAGAGGGTGTGGGGGCCTTCCCACCTCCAGGGGCACTTGGAGAAAATACTGCATCCCGGAACTTGCCCTGAGGGGCTGAGCGAGTGGACCAGCACATGTGTGAGTGTGTGCATGTGTGCATGGGGCCCCCACTCCAGGAGGAAGAGTGCAGCCCTCAGGTCCGGACGACAACGACCCTGGACACTTGGGACCAAGAGGCTAGCCCAGGGCCACACTGGCCTTTGTCCTCACATAGAAGCAGCTATTCTGATGGCCTGCAGCCCCACAGCTGAGTCAGGTCTGTGCCCAGCTCCTGGGTACGTTTCAGAGGTAAGTCCATAGACAGCTGCAAAGACCACCATTCAGGAAAGAAAGACCCCCTCCGTGCTGCTTTCAGGGGAGACGTGCCCTGGTGACGGCTGGTGGCCTGACCTCTGCCTGCGCTCGCAGACAGGGCGGGGGTCGGTTGTGAGGCCAGGGTGGGGCTTCCTGTCTGAGTAGATAGGACATGGGGAGGAAACACGCTGGGTTCTCACCCACAGAAAAGCCACAGGCTCAGCACCAGCTGCTGCCGGTCCCAAGAAGCCCCAGGGATTCTAGAGGGTGTCAGACGACTCGGCTGCAGGACCACCCCCACCTGCATGGGCCCATCAGCCCGAGCCCCATCCATGGGGGTGGGGGGGAGGGCAGCTTCCTATTAGTTCTGTAGGAAGGGCCAGAGCCCCCCCCCCCCAGCAAACGGATCACATGCTGCCCTGGGGACCCCCTGGCCCACCCCCACTGGGCACTGCAGCTTGGGGACCAGGTGGGAAGAGCTGGCCGAAGCCTAGTGGCCCCACTGCAGCCACTGCTGCATGAGTGTCCTTGCGACCAAAGAACAGGATCCCTGCTGAATGCATCCCAATAAAGGAAAGGGCACTTGGGTCCCTGAACTCCCTGCTTGAGGCGCAGTGGCCAGGACAGGGCCAGCAGGGGCTCGGCAACAGCCTGCCTCACGCAGCGGCACCAGACCTGGGGGACCGTCAGCTGCGCGATGCTGGGAAGATCGTCAGCTTTGCCACGGACACAGCTGCATTTCCCGACAACTGACCATGGAGCAGGCATGACACCAACCCAACGGACCAGATCCCGACCTCACGGGTGTGAGCACACGCCTTCCTGGGCCAGCAGGGACCCCCCCACACACATGCTGCACTGTGTAACATACTGGCCCTGCACCCCTCCGTCACCCCC
>PVJL010016655.1:6270-20449 GCA_004026885.1 Lyroderma lyra
CTTTTATCATTATGTAATGACCATCTTTGTCTTTTACTATCTTTTTTAACTTGAAGTTTATTTCATCAGATATCAGGATGGCCACTCCTGCTTTTCTCTGGTTACCATTTGCTTGGAGTATTGTATCCCATCCTTTCACTCTGAGTCTGTGTTTGTCCTTACAGCTGAGGTGTGTTTCTTGGAGACAGCATATGGATGCGTTCTGTTTTTTAATCCAGTCTGCTACTCTGTGTCTTTTTATTGGTGAGTTCAGTCCATTGACATTTACAGTGATGATCGATATGTGAGAATTTCCTGTGGGCATTAGTTATTTCTTTCTTTGTTTTTGTTTGTTTATTTTTGTTTCTTTCTTGTTGCCCCAACTTTGTTCCATTTTTCCTGATGTTTTGTTTCAAGCTGAAGAGCCTCCTCAGTATTTCTTGGAGTGCTGGCCTCATGCTGGCAAATTCCCTCAGCTTCTGTTTGTCTGAGAAGGTCTATTCCACCTTCATATCTGAAAGATAATTTTGCTGGTTAATTTATTCTTGGCTGGAAGTTTCTCTTTTTTAAAGTTTTGAATATTGGATCCCACTCTCTCTTGGCTTGTAGAGTTTCTGCTGAGAAATCTGATGCCAGACTGATGGGTTTTCCTCTAAAGTTTATAGTTCTTTTTTCCCAGGCTGCCTTGAAGATTGTCTCTTTGTCTTTAATTTTGGACATCTGTAGTACCATGTGTCTTGGAGAAGATCTGTTCTGGTCCGGGTATCTGGGGGACCTGTTTTCTTCTTGAACTTGGGGTTCCAGATCTTTCCATTGGTTTGGAAAGTTGTCATCTATGATTTGTTTGAGTTTGCTCTCTGTAGATTGCTCTGCTCCCTATTCTACTCCTATTATCCTGATTTTGTTTTGTCTCATGGAGTCGGATAGTTCTTACAGAGTTCTTTCAATCCTTTTGGTTCTATATTTCCTCTTTTCCTCCTTCTGAGCTGTTTCCATATTCTGATCTTCAATATCACTAATTCTTTCCTCCATCTGGTTGGTCCTGTTTCTTATGGCAGTTATTTCATTTCTCAGTTCTTTTATCATATTATTTATTTCTCGTATCTCCGTCTGAATCTTTTTATGTTTTGAATTTCTTTGTTAAATTGTTCTTTTTGTTCACAGAGTTCCTTTTTTATGTCGTTTATATTCTGTTTTATATTATTTTTCTCAGCTATGGTGTTCTACCAATAGGTTTTCATTTCTCTCACAGCCTTTAGAATGGCTGCTTTAAATTCTCTGTCACTTAACTCCGACCCTTCCTGTTTTAACAAACTGTCTTCTGGGTACATTTCATGTTCTTTCTGAGGAGTTTTAGTTTTTAAGGAATTCATCTGTCTGCTGGGTTCTTCCTCTTTGACATGAGGGCTTTATGTTCAGTGCCCAGATTATTGCTTTTGTGGTGTCTTGCTCTAGGACAGACACTAAGTGGCACTGGGGGTCAAGTTTTGGGGGCTGTTTGTTTCTTGTTTCTGATCTTCTACTGTGATTGGAGGCTATGTGCATATATCCTGGGGACAGGCCAACAAAAGGCACTCCAAAGGCAGCTCTGCCTTCTGCCCTTTGCTGGGGAAGCTGTTGCTAAGCTTGTTTCTGCTGGCTCCGGTGAATGTATGAAATCAGTCTTTCTTCCTAGTCCTGATTCAGCATCTGGCTGTCTATGGGCTCACACTGCTTTCAGAACCCTGGGGTGCACGAGGACGTGCACATTCCATAAGTCCAAAGCTGTGGGCCTAGCCTGAGACAGCAGGGTCGCCTTTGCAGTGGGCTGGTAACAGGAACTGCAGCTCTGTGTAGGTCTCCAGGGGGCTTAGTGCTGGGGTGTCATCTTTGCAGTTCAGAGTCTTTGCTCAGCCCTTCTACCACTCAAAAGTTCCAAAGGCTGTCTCCCAAACTCCATTCCCAGCATGCAGTTTCGAAGCCCAGCTCCCCGGTCTCTCCCCTCCCACAAACTGCACTGCTCCGAATAGTCACCAGGGATCATGTCCTGTTGTAGTCTTTCTCTGCTCCCTTCCCTCTCTCTGACTTGCCCCCTTCTCACCAACCTTCAGGTGTTTACTTGCAATTTGTGGATTTCCCAACAGCTGTTTTGTCACTCAGGGTCCTCTTTCTTGGCTCCTGGACGGCTATTCAATTGTGTTTTTGGGGAGAGGCTTTGGGGATCTCCTCTCCAGTCACCATCTTGCCTTCTTCCGTGTTAAACTCTTAAGGATGTTCCAATGCAGACTCCTTAAAGTGACCCATTGAAGGAAAGCTGGTTCACATCACAGCCTCTTTGAACTTATCCCAGGGAAGCACTGGATTTCCGATTCCTCGGGCACAACTCTGAATTCAGAATGTTCCCCTGCTCCGAGTCTTCACCCTAGGAGGTCACAGGGAATATTGCCAACGATGACTGGACACAACTCGTCGTGGGTTTGGGAGGGGATAGAACTTTTCAGGGCTTAAAAAATTTTTAAGCCAACAGTACTATTGAGTATAGGTACAATTATCTCTAGAAGATAATCACTTTTCTTTTTTTTTTTAATTGTTCTTTGTGTGTGTGTGTGTGTGTGTGTGTGTGTGTGTGTGTGTAGTTCCCTGGCTGGGAAACGAATCCAGGCCTCAGTGTTTACAGTGCTGAAGCCTTAGCCACTACACCACCAGGGAACTCTGATCACTTTTCTTAAATGAAACTTTAGGACTATTGATGAGTAACTAATATTTTGTCCTTCCATTAGTTCTTAACAACAACTATTCTACTTTTTTTTCACTTTAACCATTTATGTATTTATTTTTTATTTTTTTATTAAATCTATTGGGGGAACAATTAGAAAAGTTTGAACTGTATATAGATAATACATTATCTATATATTGCATTACATGCTCACCACCCATAGTCAGTTCTTTTTCATCACCAATACTATGTACAATAACAGTGGTGACAGGGGATATTCCTGTCTAGTTCCTGATTTTAGAGGAAAAGCTTTCAGTTTTTCATCATGTGGTATATTAACTGAAGGTTTGTTGTGTATGGTCTTTATTATGTTACTACTTTTCTTCTATACCCATTTAATTGTTTTAATACCTGAATGTTGTATGTTCTCAAATGTTTTTTCTGCATCAATGGATATAATATGGTTTAAATCTTTTCTTTTGTTTATGTGGTGTATCACATTGATGGATTTGCATATGTGTCCCTGGAATGAACCCCACTGAATTGTGATGTATAATCTTTTTAATGTATTATTATATTTGATGTATTATTTTTGCATCTTTAGTCATCAGAAATATTGGTCTGTTTTAGGTGTGTGTGTGTGTGTGTGTGTGTGTGTGTGTGTGTGTGTGTGTTGGTATTACCAGGTATCAAGATAATGTTGGCCTCAAAAAATCAGTTAGGAACCATTACCTCTTTGTCAATTCCTTTTTAACACTTTAATGAAAACATTTATTTCTGTGTAAGTTTTAAATGTCTTTTTAGATTTCGTCTGTCACATGGTCATATCTTAATCAGATGCTGTCTAATCTTCACATGTGTGTATGCGGTTTTTCCTGTTTTTCTTTTCTTTTCTTTTCTTTTTTTTTTTGCAGTTGATCTCCATTTTCAGAACATTCTGGTCAGAGAGTACACTTGGTATGACTTCAGTCTTCTCAAATTTTCTGCAGCTAGATTTATGTCCCAGCATATGGTCTGTCCTTGAGAATGTTTTAGGTACACTAGAAAAAAATGTGTAGTCTTGTGTTTTGGCATGAAGTGTTCTGTAAATGTCAATTATATCCACTTGCTGTAACATATCACTTCAAGCTGATATTCATTACAGCATTGGTTCCCAAGAGGTGGTATGGGTATCCCCAGGGGTATTTGATAGGCTGTTCAGGGGTACAGGAAAATAATCAATAATGGCAAAGTAATAAGTAAGTAAAAATATACAAAACATTATTATGGAAAAATAAATATTAAGTTTGAATCACCATAAATGGAGACACTTCAAAATTATATCACTTTAGCAAATGATGATTGGTGAGAAAGTGGCTATAAACCTTTTACCCAAAATGTTCTTCTACCAAACAATCAATTTGTGATGTTTCTAGAACTTCCCCAAACATATAAATATACCCATAACCAGACCGTTGATAAGTTTAGTCAAGAACTGAGTAAAAGTGTGTTGTGTTTAATTGTGATTCTTTTCAAGAGCTTTTTTTAATTTAATGTTTAACATCGTTGCAGTTACTATTGTCAGTGATTTCAAGTGTGTCAGTTATGGATCAGTTATTGAAAATAGAAAAAGTTAAAAAAACAAAACTTGATGTGGATTACAACTCATGGCCAAGTACTTCTCAAACTGGTACACAACTATGAGTATACCCACACCAAGAGAGAGTAAAAAGGTGCATGCTTCAGAAACTACACAGAAAAAGGAAATATGATGAAAAGTATATTAAATATGTGTTTTCATGTAGAGAACGGTGACTGTTCTAAGCTTTTGTGTGTTTTGTGTGGAGAAATATTATTCAATGGTTGCATGAAACCCTATGTATTCATGTGACATTTAGAAATGAAACATCTTATAAATAAAAACAAAGAAATTCATTATTTTCAGCACTTATGAAATCATCCAATTGTTACTTCATACATGATGTCAGGAAAGAAAGACAATGAGAATGCAATTGATGCTTCATACTGCGTTGCTTATCGCATAGCTAAAAGTGGTAAAAAAACACAACATAGCTAAAGATTTAATTTCTCCCTGTTTTAAGAATACTGTTTTTTGTATGTTTGGGGAAGAACATATTGGCAAAATCAATACTGTCTTTGTTTCAAACAATACAGTGTCTCAACAAATTCAGGAAATGTCTGACAATGTTGAAGCTGTAGTAGTAGATAGAATTAGAAATAGTCAGTTCTTTTCCATTCAAGTTGATGAAAGTGTAGATGATGCTGATTTATCTGTTACATTTGCCATCATGAGGTACATGGTAGGAAGTGAAATTAAAGAAAACCTGTTGCTTTGTTCTCTATTGATAGAGTGTACCACAGGCAAAGATATTTTTATGCAATCAATGGTTATTTCATTGAAAAGGACATTAGTTTGTTGAATGTTGTAGTGTATAAACTGTAGAAGGCAAATAGATGTCAGTTTGTTTTATAGGTTTACATGGCCAAATTAAAGAAGTAGCTCCCCATGTACCATGGAGTCACTGCTGCATTTATAGACAAAGTCTTGCATCCAAGCCTCTTCTTAGTGAACTGAAAGATGTTCTTAATGAAGCTGTAAAAGATGTAAATTTTATTAAGTCACAACCACAAAACTCCAGGTTGTTTAGTGTGCTGTGTGAAGAAATAAACAGCATTCACAGCACATTACCTTCGTATATGAAGGTAAAATGGCTATCTCCTGGCAAAGTACTTACATGGATATTTGAACTTAGACGTGAAGTCAAGGTATTTTTTGAAGACCAACATGTGACTCTTGCTTCCAATTTTCAGAACAGTGATTGGCTTCAAAGTCTTGCATATTTATCAGATCTTTTTCTAGAAATAAACAAACTCAACTTGGGACTTCAAAACAACTCATCACTGTATTCAAAGTAAGTGACAAAATTGTGTCAATGACTAAAGAACTGGATTTTTAGAAATAGTGTGTTAAAAGAGGTTAACCTAAAGTTTTTGAAACTGGACGACTTCTTATCTGAGAATGCCTTGTACCTATTCCAAAACATAAAAGAGAATATTATAAGTCATGTGGCCAAGACATGGAAACAACCAAAAAGTCCTTTGATAGATGACTGGATAAAGAATCTATGGTACATATACACAATGGAATATTACTCAACTGTAAAAAAAAATACTTCTATTTGCAACAAAATGGATGGACCTTGAGATCATCATGCTAAGCCAAATAAGCCAGACAGAAAAAAAACAAGAATCATATGACTTCATTCATGTGTGGGATATAAAACTGAGAGCAACAAAAAACAAACAAAACTCATGAACACAGTCACTAGTTTAGTGGCTATCTGGGGGTAAGCAGGGGGATGGGAGAAGATGAAGAAGGTGGGAAGAGAGGGAGGGGTGGGAGAAGAGGTGTATGGAGCCAAGTATATGGTGATGAAAAGAGAATTCACACTGGATGGTGAGTGTATAATGCAACAAATGGACAATGTACTATAGAATTGTACGTCGGGAACCTATGTAATTCTTGATAACCAACGTCACCCTAATAAGTCTAACAATAAAAAATTTAAAAACACTAAGAAAAAAATAAGAACAGCTGTTGTAAAAACAAGGGGTAAAATTTATAGAAATGTGATCAAAAGGGGTTCACTAGTGGGAAAAGATGGGAAACCACTGGAAAAGTTACAGTCTTCTTTACAGAGCAGGCCTTTTTTGTTTCTTTCATTAATCTTTGACAGCTTCTAAAATAATCTGTCTTGGAAAAAGCCTTTAGGATTGAGGTAGTTAGGAGTTCTGTTTGTTTCCTGGATTCAAGGATCCAGTTTTTTTTTTTTTAAGGTTTTAGAATTTCTCATTGACCCCTTGTTCAAGTAGACTCTCTGTGCCCTTCTCCCTTTCTTCTCTTTTCAGTATACCCATTATTTATATGTTGCTCATTCTGACAGATTCAGACAGTTCTTGTAGAGTCCTTTCATTTTTTTAACTCTCAAGTCAATCTCTTCTTTCATCTTTGTGTGTCATTTTTTTATTTCTATCTTTGATATCATTCATTTTTTCCTGTCTGTTCAGCTCTGTTTCCTAATCTAGCTATGATATTTCATTCTTCATCTCTTTTATTGATTTCTTCATCTCCAGAATTTCTATTTGGTTGTTTTATAAATGTTTTATCTTTTTCATAAAATATCTATTTTGTTTATTGATTTTATTTTTGAATTAATAAACTGCCTATTTGAGTTTTTTCTATGTTGTTGAGTTCTTTTAAAACTGTGATCTTTAATTCTTTGTCCTTTAAGTCACATATTTCCATTTCTTTAAATTCATTTTTGGAAAATTTTACATTTTTTGAGCCGCATTTTTTCCCTTGGTTATTTGTAGCAATTAATGTGTTTCTCTTTCTTGATATCTACTTATAGGAGCGGATTTTTCATCAGGTACTTATCACTGGAGCACTTTATTTTCTCTCTTGAGCTACCTTATTTTATTTTCTCTTGCATTCTTTCTTTTTCTAGTGTTGGATGATTTCTTGGGAGGTGGGCTTCTCCTTAGTGACCTAGTCAATTTGGTTTTATTGCACTACCCCCATGAGAGGATGTGCTGGGCCATGAGGCTCTTAGCCTCTGAAACCCAAATGAGCTTCCAGAAAGAGCTGTGTCTCATTTGCCCTGAGAGCACCCTCTGGTTTCAGCCAGAAAAGGTGGGAGGTAGAGTGCATTTGTAAAGGAAGCCAGTGGGTTAATGGCTTTGGATTATGGCTGCTGCTAGCTCACAACATTTTTGTCGCTACTGTTCCTTTCCTGTCACCAGAATTTGCTGCATTGTTTACTACTCAGAAACTGTCTCCCCAGTCTCAGACCTTTAGATTATGTGGTCATTAACCCAACCCGCTTCTGCTACAGTTTCTTCTGGGGCCCACAGAAATACCAACAGGGTGTGGGAGAGGCAGCTCTGGGATGGTGGGAGGAGGCAGCCAGGTGCTGTGTCTTTTTATTTTGCCTGGCAGGATGTGAGGGCAGGATGACTTGCCCTGTTCTGTATTTAATTTTGCTTCATGGTCTCTGCCTTCAGTGTTGAGTTTATACATATTATATGTTGATACTTTAGACAAATATTCTCAGGGCCAGAGAAGGTGCATCTCCTGCAAACTCGCGCCTTTTGTCTCCTGGCACCAAGGTGGCCTCGGTGGTGTGTAGTGCAGCCCCTATCTCTGCACTTCTCCTTATCTCCTTCCAGTTTGACCTGATTTGTTCATCTTCACGTGTTTCAGGGCAATGAGTGGATATCTTAGCTGTGTTTGTGTGTTACATATGGAATTCTTTGTTGAATTATAGCTTTTCACTTTGTTGTAACTTCCAGGGTAGATTTGAAGGAGTTCCCCTCATGCTGCCATTTTTATATCTCTGTAAATTACTAAGTTTTGAGCACTAGTCCTTCAATTGTAACATTATTGAATAAATCAGAATAGAAGTTGTTATATAGATGCTAGGAAAAAATATAATAAAGCTAATATTACAACTCTAGATAAGTCGCAAGTTTTCCATTACAGAGTATTGTTTAACTTCATGAAAACTTATTAGTTAAATATTCTCATGTAGCCCCATACACCAAATAATGTCTGTCTCCAGTGTAGGCTTTTAATCCTTCCAACATATTGCCAACAATGTACTCTACAAAAAAATACACATTCACACACAAACACACACACACGGACAGTCTCTGCCTTCTTAAGCTGAATCATCAATATGCATACAATCTTTGACATATCATATAAATGCTTACAGCATCCTTTCCCTACCTATCTTTACTGTCTCGTTCCAAAATATTACCTTTCTTAAATCTTATATTAGAGTATTGGAAATTTTATAGTTCTCAGAACACATAAATTGTCCTCACTTCAATGTCCCAGCTTATACTATTATTTCTTTCTAAAAATGCTTTCTACAAAACCCCATCTCATGGCTATGTCTTAGGTGGTCTTCATAGCTCAGTTTTAAGTACCTCCCCTGAATCTCTCATCTGGGCTGGTTAGTACACACTCATCTCATGTCTTTTTTATAGCACTTATGATACTTATTGTATTGTCTCATATATTAAATGCTCCCAAATAATAGCAATAGTTGTTAATCATAACAATAGCTTGTTACTAACTAGGCTTCCTCTATGAGATGGCCAAAATTGTGTACTCAATAAAGACAGAATTGTCTCACACTTTTCTGGTAATAAAATTTTAGGCTTCTCTCTTAGAAGCCTAAATGAACATGTTCAGCTCTCTCCTTTTGTGCTCAAGTCAGAACCCTCTTAATGAACTACAATTTAGAAAGATGCCCTGTTATCTGCATCTTGTTCTGTCACTCTGACTCAGCCTGCCTACACCCTGGCCATAACCACTAGTTATTTACATGGTCTAGGGTGGTGCCACATTCTATTTGTGTGTGTTCTAATCATACTGGCATGTCATAAGCTTCATGGGCCTCTATCCTTATCTTGGATCTATATGACCCATTTGAAAGGGTGTCTCATGCATTCAAAGTTGAATGAAAAACCTTGAAGAAGCCTGAGACACTGACCTGAACATATATTTGCGGTGGGAGTGCATATAAAAGGTTTTGATCTGGCTGATTTCTGGTATTAAAGATACAGTGACTAGCACAGGAAACAGAAGTAAGTGTGGAAATGAATGCAAGAATGACAGCATCCTTTGGCACCAGGTGCAGGTGTACTTACAGGAAGATGAGCACTTTAGAACTGATGTGGAAGTTGCATGGATAATCTTCATATGTCACATCTAGCCTCTCTGGCCAACTATAGGTCCATATTTGGTATATGGGGCTACACGAGAATGAACAAAATGGGAGACAATTTAGGTGACTGGGAGAGGTTATTTTTAATAAAACAGTAAAAATTAGTGAGGTAGTATTACCTTTTCTGCAGCAAACATCTCCCAACAGCCAAACCTGGAGAATAAACCCTATAAATTTAGGGCTTTTCAGTCTCAGGTGAGCCTGGGGAAGAAGAGAGAAATGAAGGCCAAAGAGAGGAGAGTAATGATGGCTCTATCCAAGGACTCCCAGCTCTGGGATCTTTTTTCCCCCCTCAGTTTCTGCAAACTGTAGGCGTGGTATGCCACATGCACTTGTAAAGAAAGATAACTTGTTCTCTGACAGTCACAGCCTAATGCCTTTTAGTGACCCTGGTGCCATCTCCCTGACTATTTCCTTTTTTGTACAATTTACCGGGGCTTCCTTTTTTAAAAATTAGCAGCTCTTGGTGAGTCTCTACTGCTACCCTCTACCAGGGCTTCTGAGCTGGGTATTAGAGGGTCACATGGGAAGAAAGAGAGAAAAATTAGAGGGAGGAGAATTTAAAGATGTCAAAACAAAGCAGTCATTCTGGAAAAAGAGTTCTAATTCTGACTCCTCCCCTAAATGCTTCAATGAACTTAGACAAGCGAATTCCCCATATTATGCCTTACTTAGTATTTTTATTTGCAAAACTAAGTCTTGGAATCCAGGATACCAACTGAGTAACACATATATTTGAGCAATGGGTGAAAGTGATCAAATAGAAACTATCATAGATCTTAAAAGAAAACCAGCAGGTACCAACATCAAGAATTCCAAGAAAGAGCTTTAAAAAGGAAGGGATTTCCATCAGACACAATTATTGTAAAAAAACCAGTTATGATTAAGTCATCACAATTCCTCCTAATTACATCCATTGGCCTTTCTAGCCACATCAGATAATTCACTAAAGATTTTAGCACTGACTCACCTTTGTCTTTGTGTTATTAATTCAGATATAATTCTCAGTGGTTTTCAATATTTCCTGCTTTGATTCAATCAGCAGCCTCACTTGCAGCTCTTTGACCTTCTCTCTTCAAAGATTGTATCCTTAATCAACAACTCACTCCCATCCTATATTCTAAAACCCTGATCCATTTACACTGTTTCTTACTCCCTTATGTTTTAACGTTTCTTTTTATTTACAGTAGTGACCATAGTACATCATCATAATTACTCCTTTGCATACACCCTTAACTTTTAGTCATGCTAGCTATCTAACTTCAATTTAATTAAATTCAACTTCCTACATAGTTCTCTTCTGCATTGGAGCAGACAACTGTAGTGACTAAAAGCACACCAAATGCTGACTGGTTGCACTCTGAATTTATAAACATCAAATAAGTCTCCATCACTACCTTAAATCCTACTAAGTAGCCCTAGTACATCTATTTTATCACTCTTCCTTTTTCTCTTGCAAACACACTGAAATCAAAATTTTTTTCCCAACCATTTCACTGAAACTGCGCTTCTCAAAGTCAATCATGACTTTCATGTTGCTGAATTCTTTGGTCTCTTCTCAATCCTTCCTAATTTAACCTCTGGCAACATTAAATTAATTAATCCCTCTTTTTATGTTTTGTTTTATTCAATTTATTAGAGTAACATTGATTAGTAAACTTATATAGGATTCAAGGGCATACTTTTATAATACATCATCTAACATGGCATTGTGTGTTCCCCACCCAGAGTCATTTCTCTTTCCATCATCATATATTTGACCTCCTTTACACTCACTCTCCTTGAAACTCATACAAGACTAAGTCCTTTTATTATATTTCCATAATAAGTGTCATATTTGCCTCAGTCTACTTTAGTGGAGTTTTATCTTCTTAGCAACTAAATTTTACATTTGCCTACAGCTTAATACAGGAAATTTCTCATTGCTCTCACTTCTTAAGTTTTCTCAACCATCTTGATTGCCAATATCTCTGATATTTTACTGTCTTCCTTAACTTACTTCTGAGTCCACATTTCTACTACTGAATTAATTGAAAAGATAAATGAAAATACTATTGAGGATTATAATTAAATGTTTGACATGCTTTTCAGATACCTGAAACTTGCAGGTGAAGATGCTCAGCATGTTGCTAGGTATAAAAGCCTGGAAATTAAAAAAAATAAAAGAAGTTACACAAATATATTTGATAATGTTGGATGATAAATAAAGTCATGAGAGTGCTGATATTGCCAGATGAGAAATGAAAAGTTCAGAAAATGACCAAGGATGGGAATGGCTATAATTAAGATATGAGGTCAAATTAACAGAATTCT
This sequence comes from Lyroderma lyra, assembly GCA_004026885.1. Classification (NCBI taxonomy): domain Eukaryota; kingdom Metazoa; phylum Chordata; class Mammalia; order Chiroptera; family Megadermatidae; genus Lyroderma; species Lyroderma lyra. Next base: position 18,055 of record PVJL010016655.1, read on the forward strand.
CTCTGAACCCAAACTCCATAAGTTTAGTACCTATGATTTCTTCTATGGAAGTTATTATTTCATGTTTTATAGTTAGGTCTTTGATCCATTTTGACTTAGTTTTGGTATGTAGTGACAGACAAAAATTTAAATTCATTCCTTTGCATGTGACTTTCCAACTTTTCTAGCCCCATTCATTAAAGGGGCTTTCTTTTCTTCATTGTTATATTTTTGGCTTCTTTGTCATAAAATATCTGCCCATACATATATGGGCTTATTTCTGGATTTTTAATTCTATTCCTTTTGTCTCTGTGTTGGTTCTTCTGTCAGTGCCATGCTGTTTTTATTATTGTTTCTTTGTAGTATAATTTGAAGTCAGGGAGTGTAATACCTCTAGCCTTGTTCTTTTTTCTCAAGATTGCTTTGGTTATTCAGTGTCTTTTGTGATTCTATACAAACATGATGACTTTTTGGTCTCTTTAAAAAATGCTATTGGTATTTTGAGTGGGATTGCATTAAATCTGTATATTGCTTTGAGATACACGGCCATTTTAGTTATGTTGATTCTTACAATCTATGAACACAGAATATCTTTGGATTTCTTTGTGATTTCTTTAATTTCTTTCAATAATGTCTTATAGGTCCTTCGTATCCTTCACTAAATTTATTCTCAAATATCTTAATTTTTTTTTACAATTGCAAAGATATTTTCTTTATTTCTTTTTCTAACATTTCATTATGAGTACATAGAAACACAATGGTGGGTTTTTGTACATTGATTTTATAAATTTGACCTCAAATGCAAGGGAAGTAAAAGTGAAAATAAATGAATGGGTCTACATTAAACAATAAAAAGCTTCTGTATGACAAAAGAAACCATTATAACAGAAAGACAACCAACTGCATGAGAGAAGATAGTCGCAAGCAACAACTGATAAGGGGCTAATATACAAAATATATAAAGAACTCATACAACTCAATGACATCAAAAAAATCCAATTAAAAAATGGCCAGAAGACCTGAACAGACACTTCTTTCAAGAAGACATACAAAGGACAAACACACATACAAAAAAATGTTCACTAGCTATTAGGAAAATGCAAATTAAAACATCTCATACCTGTTATACATCTATGATCAACAAGACAAGAATAAGAAGTTTTAAAGAGGCTGTGAGGGGGAAAAATAATCATATGCTGCTGGTGAGAATGTGAATTGATATAGTCACTATGGAAAATAGTATAGATGTTTCTCAAAAAATTAAGACTAGAAGCGAGAAGACAAGATGTCTACTGGAGAAGAGGTCCCTAAAGCCTCTCCCAGAAAAAACAATTGAACAGCCATCCAGGAGCCAAGAAAGAGGACCCTGAGTGACAAAACGGCTGTTGAGAAATCCACAAATCGCAAGTAAACACCTGAAGGTTGGTGAGAAGGGGGCGAGTCGGGGACAGGGAAAGGAGCAGAGACAGATCAAAACAGGACACGATCCCTGCTGACTATTCGGAGCTGCGCAGTTTGGGGGAGGGGAGAGAGACTGGGGAGCTGGGAACAGAGTTTGGGAGCCAGCCTCTGGAACTTTTGAGTGGTAGAGGGTTGAGCGAGGACTCTGAACTGCAAAGATAACACCCCAGCTCTAAGCCCCCTGGAGACCTACACAGGACTGCAGTTTCTGTTCGAGCCTGCTGCAAAGGCAACCCCTGTTGTCTCACACCAGGCCCACAGCTTTGGACTTATGGAGCATGCACTTCCTCGTGCACCCCAGGGTTCTGAAAGCAGTGTGAGTCCATAGACAGCCAGGTGCTGAATCAGGGCTAGAAAGAAAGACTGATTTGATAGCATTCACCCCAGCCAGCAGAAACAAACCTTGAAAGAGCTTCCCCAGTAAAGGGCAGAAGGCAGAGTCGCCTTTGGAAGGCCTTTTGTTGGCCTCTCCCCAGGATATATGCGCATAGCACCCAAACGCAGTAGGAGATCAGAAACAAGAAGCAAACAGCCCCCTCTCCTCCAAAACTTGACCCCCAGTGCCACCTATTGTCTGCCCTACAGCAAGACACCACAAAAGCAATAATCTGGGCACTGAACATAAAGCCCTCATGTCAAAGAGGAAGAACCCAGAGGACAGGATGAATTCCTTAAAAACTAAAATTTCTCACAAAGAACATGAAATTTACCCAGAAGACAGCTTGTTAAACTGGAAGGGTCTCATTTAAGTGATAGAGAATTTTTTTTTTTAATTCATTTTTATTGTTAGACTTATTGGGGTGACATCTGTTAGCAAGGATTACATAGGTTTCAGGCATATAATTCTACAGTGCATTGTCAACTTGATGTATAATAAGTTCACCACCTAATGTGACTTCTCTTTCCATCACCTTATATTTAGCTTCCCCCCCTCCTCTCCCACCCCCTCCCCTTT